>PISX010029331.1:0-20224 GCA_004024625.1 Mellivora capensis
AGCTATATGTAGAAGAATGAAACTCGACCATTCTCTTACACCATACACAAAGATAAACTCGAAATGGATAAAGGACCTCAACGTGAGACAGGAGTCCATCAGAATCCTAGAGGAGAACATAGGCAGTAACCTCTCTGATATCAGCCACAGCAACTTCTTTCAAGATATGTCTCCAAAGGCAAAGGAAACAAAAGCAAAAATGAACTTTTGGGACTTCATCAAGATCAAAAGCTTCTGCACAGCAAAGGAAATGGTCAACAAAACAAAGAGTCAACCCACGGAATGGGAGAAGATATTTGCCATTGTATCTTTTTGGTTCTCCTGTCAAATCCTTGATTGTATGGGTTTATGCCTAGAATCTATCTTTGTCTTTCATTTTAGGCAGCTTTTTATGTTTCTCAGAGATCATTTGGGCTGAAATTTCAGGGTGACTTATTAGCTTCATGAACTTGGATGTCTAAACCTCTCCCCAGATTTGGAAAGTTAGCCATTATTTCTTCAGATAAACTTTCTGCTCCTTTCTCACTTCTCCTGGGACTCCAATATATAGATTGTTTCTTTTGTGGTATCTTATTATTCATGTAGACTTTCCTCACTCTTTATCATTATTTCTTCTTTTTTTCCCTCTGATTTCAAATAACCTGTCTTCTAGTTCATTAATTCTGCTTGAATTTGTCACTGAAGCTTTTTAGTGAATTCTTCAGTTCAGCCATTGTAGTTGTCAACTCAAGTTTCTGCTTTTTTTTTTTTTGTAATAGGTTCTGTTTGTATTTTTGTAATAGGTTCTGTTTGTATTCTGTATGTATTTCTCATATTCTAAATTCATTGTTTTCCTAATTTTATTTAGTTGTCTCTTTGTGTATTCCAATAGTTCAGCAAACAGTTTCAAGAGGATTAATCTGAATCATTTGTCAAATAATTCATAGATTTTTGTTCAGGTCGGTCATTGATATTTTATTAGTTTTCTTTGGTGATGTCTTATTTCTTTAATTATTCATGAATATTATGTCCTTGCATTGGTGTCTACACATTTAAAGATATAGACACCCCTTCTAGTCTTTATAGACTGGCTTCTTCTGAAAGGAAAACCTTTTATCAGTCTGCCCATCTAGTGGTTCTGGGTGGGCAGTCTGGTAATGTCCATGGATGGGCTTGCTGCTTTAGTCCTAGGGTGGCCTGGCCTGATACAGGTCAAAATCCTGGGAAGGTGGTAGTCAGCTTGGCACTGGGCCCCTCAGGGACCCTGGATTCATAGGCACCTGCTGGAACCTGGGTTTGTAAATGTTGATTGGAAATCTAATGTCACAGGAGCCATTCAGGACTGTGGGGAGTCAGCAAGTGCTGGGATGTTGGGAGCTGAGTTTGCTGGAGCCCACTGGGAGCCTGGTGCCACAGGAACTGCCTGGGGCTCCAGTAGCTAGCAGACACCAGACACCAGAGTGAGGTAGAATTTAATATGCTCACCATTTTTAATTTGTTAAGATGAATGATAAAATTATTAATTTGGTAATTTTATTTTTTTCTCACATATATATTTAGTGCCATGACTTTTTCGTGGTATCTTATAAATTCTGATTCTTTTAGTTCAAAATATTTTAAGTCCTCCATGGGTTATTTAAGATCTCACTGTTAACCTAACTATATTTCATATTTAAAGTGAAATTCTTTTCACCAGCATATAGTTGGGTCTTGCTTTTTTATTCAACCTGAAAGTCTGTCTCTTAGTTGTTATTTTTATATTAAATATTTTGTGTAATTACTGATATGCACTGATTAAAATCTACCATCTATATACCATTTTTTTCAACTTTTCTGCCCTTGCTTGGTTTGATTGAGCCATTTTTTCTTATTTGACTTAACTATTTTAAAAAAGTTTAGTTGTTACCCTGGACTTTACAAAATATATTTTTAAATAATCAGAGATTATTTTCAAATTGCATTATACAATCTTTCATATAATATAAAGATCTTACAACAGTACATTCCCAGTTTCTACCTCTCATTCTCTGTACTTACATTGGCAGATATTTAACTTTTATATATGCTATAAACACAGAATACATTACCACTATTTTAGTTTAGATGTTTACTTTTTAGAGACATTAAAAGCAAGAAAACACATTTCATTTTTATCTTCATTTATTATGTTCCCAATTCTCTTTATTTGTGTAGATCCACTGTTCTGTGTGGTATCATATTCCTTCTGCCCAAAGAACATCTTTTAACAGTGCAAGTTTCTTATAAATGTGTATTCTAAATTTTTGTTTCTTCAGAAAGTTTTCATTTCTCCTTTTTTCGAAAGATTTTCTTCTAGGTATAGAATTCTGGGGTGGTAAATTTTTTCTTTGAGCTCTTTAAGATTGTGATGCCATTATCTTCTGTCTTTCACTCTTTCTAATGAGAAGTGTGCTGTAATTTTTCCTCTGTATGTAATGTATTATGTAATAGTGTCTTTTTCAATCTACATTCAAGATTTCCTCTGACTTTTGTTTTTATTAGTTTGAATATGATATGCTTCTGTGCGCTAGTTGATATTTGTACTTTTTTGTTCTCTTTGAACTTTTTGTATCTGTAGTTTGCTGCATGTTTTTAATTTTGGAAAATTCTATTTCATAATTTTTTTCATGTATTTCTCCCACCTTCTTTCTTTCATCTCTATGATTCCAGTAATATGTGTTTTAGAATATTTGGTATTATCTCAATGCTATGTTTTATTTTTAATATTTTACTCTTTCTTTTTGTGTTTCAGTTTTATTGACCTATCTTCAAGGTCACTTATTCTTTCCTCAACTGCTTTGAGTGTGAAATTATCCATTTTATCCTGCATTTTTTCCACTTTTTCCATTAAAGTTTTAAAATATAAATTATAGTTATTTTCAGTTTCAACACTATTGGATATATGGATTATCTGTGGCATACATAAGCCTGATTCTATTGGATGTCTTTTCACATAGCAATATGTAGGTTTTTCTTGCTTTTTCATATGCCCCATCACTTTTGTTGTTAAAATTGTATGTATTATTTATGGCTGTAAAGACTCAGGTAAATAGTTTTTATACCAGAAAATGGTCATGCTTTTCCTTCTGTTAACTCTGTAGTGTGGTGATGTTAATCAATCTAGTTTGGAATTGAGCTGAGTTAGGGTTTGCTGATGCTATGGATACCCTAAGAGAACCATAGGTTTTAAATTTTTCTTGGGGTATTTTGTATTTAGGGCTGGAGATTACTTAGCAGAGGGATTTTCTTATTATATAGTCAATTATGAGCTCTGGGTCTTCCCTATGAGTTATTTCATTGTTGTTGTTGTTGTTTCATTTTGTTTTTTGTTTTTTGAAAGAAGAGAGGGAGTGGGGAGTGGCAGAGGGAAAGAGAGAGAATCTTAAGCAGGCTGCACAATGTGGGGCTCAGTTTCCTATCATGACCTGAGCTGAAGTCAAGAATCAGATGCTTAACTGACTGGGCCACCCAGGTCCCTGTTTTATTTTTAAAAATATGTTATTTATTTATTTATTTGAGAGAGAGAGAGAGTAGAAGAGACAGAGCAAGTGTAGGGAGGCATAGAGGGGGAGGGAGAGGGAAAGCATATCAAGCACACTCCTTGCTGAGTGGAGCCTATCTCAGGGCTCAATTTCCTGACCCTGAGATCATGACCCGAGCCACAATCAAGAGTCAGATTTTTAACTGACTGAGCCACCCAGGCACCCTTTCCTATGAGTTTTGCCTCAGATAGCTTCTCTCTCCAACCTTTTGTCTCTCTCCTATCCCTCTTCCAGCAACACTTCAGTGTTGCTTGTAATATTTGTTTTTCTGGTGGTGGTGGATAGGGGAGAAATAGTCTCTTGTTCTAAAGAAGCCTTAGCTTTGGGTAAGCGCTGTGCCCTTGGGTCTCTGGAATGTAGCACTTTTGTGCTCCTGATCTTTTTCCAGCTATTTTTCTGAGTGCAGCATGCATTTCTATCTTCCTCCCATGGACAGGATATTTTTTCCCCTATTTTCTTCTCCAGGTGGAATGGGTTTTACCAGTGTCCTAAGGGCAACAGTATTTGTCTTCCCTCCACAATCCAAAACATTTGCTCATTAGTGATGACAGGGAGGAAGAATCTAAGTAGGGTTTCATGCTCTCCTATAGTGCCTGATGTTACCCCTTTCTAAACCCATACCTTTAGGGAATTGCCCAGCTCTTTCTGCTCTTCCTTCCTTCCCTCCTTCCTTTTTTAATTTTTAGTTTTTTGTAAGTATTTGGTGAGGTTCATGAAGAAGAGATTATAAATATTTATGAACTCATTCTGTATCTCTAGCCCCTAAGGTCTTCACACTTTCTCCAGCCCACACATAACCTCTGTCAGTTTGTTAACAGTTCTGACAATTCTTCTGTCTGTTTTGTAGCAACATCTGCCCCTTGGTAAGAAAATGCTCATGTTCTGTACTTTATCTCATTAGACTCTGGACTATTTGATTGTCTTGTGACCTCAACTCTTTGATGGGTTGAAAAAAAAGTAAAAAACCAAAATCAAAACCTTGTGCTTTCTTTGGCTTTTGTTTTTGTTGCTATTATTTTAAGAGGAAGGGAGGGACACTCTTTACAGCTGTCTACATTCTAAGCAGAAGCTGCCTGTAAGTCTTAATTTCAGTTTACACGTACAACAAAATAGTTGTTAATTTCAGTGTCTCTCTCTGGGATGACCACCTAATCAAGTAATAAATAGATTATGTGTCCCAAAGCATCCAGTCCAATAAGGAATTTATACTTTACCCATTAAATCATCATTTCTGGGGGAGCCTGGGTGGCTCAGTGGGTTAAGGCCTCTGCCTTCGGCTCAGGTGGTGATCCTGGGATCCTGGGATCGAGCCCCACGTCGGGCTCTCTGCTCAGCAGGGAGCCTGCTTCCTCTCTCTCTCTCTGCCTGCCTCTCTGCCTACTTGTAATCTGTCTGTCAAATAAATAAATAAATAAATAAAATCTTTAAAAAAATAATCACTTCTGAATTTTCTTCAGGAAACTAACAGGGAGCTAGGTGCTCTGGAATGGTAGCATTATATTACTAAGCATAAATGCAAACTTATAAAATTTAGTTTTGAAGATGTTTTTGGTAAGACAATATAATCTCCCTGTGAGTTGAATGTGATCTGGTGCATTGGCAGAAAATGGGAAACTTCCCTTTGAAGTCCAGATCATTTTTCTCACTCACTTCATGGCAGATCTATAACCTGTTTTTTCATTGTATATAGAGTATTATGGTCTTCAATAAAGAGAAACTAACTGATAATTTGATCCATTATTTCCCAGCAGAGTAGCTGTCTCAAAGATTTTAAAGAATTGCCTTTTCTGCACTGCAGATGATTTAAGTGCTGAACTGAGTCCAGTTTTCCAATTTTATACCCACTTCAGTCTTCATTGGTATTTTGACACCTGTAAGATCAAGTTTCTCATTCATTTTACAGTATACAGTCTATTCTCTACTTTGGGTATGATTCAGTTTAGAATTGGAAAAAATATACTAGAAAAACTAGTTATTGCAATATGATCATTTTTCATTTGATACTTTTAGCTGATGTAGAAAGCTCTAGATGACAATTTTTTTTCAAAATAATATGGGAAATTTTTATCCTTTTCTGCTTGAAAGTGCTCTAAGATGAGTGATTGCTGAATCTGAGAGGAAAAAAAATACAATCTCTCATTTTGTTGTATAGGAGTAAGAATATTTAATTTGAATCATTAGGAGTTGCTGTAAAATTTATGTGTCCTGAAAATTGTCTTTTTTCTAAGAGCTGATTGTAAGAACTTGGGAAAGTCAGTTGTCCTGCTTGATCATCATTTTTCTTAAAATGAAAATAATACTACTTGCTCTTTCTGCTTTTGAAGATCAAAATAAACTAAAGCTGTGGTTAAGTATTAATAATGCCTTACCCCAGTGCTAGCCAAGTAATGGGTGCTAGATCAATATTGGTTGGCTAATTTATTAATAACTTTATTAGGAAATAATACATCAGACATTCCTGTTATACCTTTTCTTACTCTCTCCAGGCAGTTAGATGCAACTAGTATATATTATAGCAATTATCATTGTATATATTTTCTGTTTAGATCTGTCTTCTGGACAGTCAGCTCCTTGAGAGCAGTTTTGGTTATTTATGTATTCCTCAAATATACTGTAGGACCTTGAGCTGTTACTATAACAGTAAAATTGGCCATTGAGTATTATCTACCAGTAATAAGGTCAATGACTTAGGTACAGTATCATATATAATGCTTTCAATTACTTTGAGTGATAGCTCAATCCTAGGGCACAAAGGATGCCCTTCATGTGGGTGCCCCCCACACTTTCATCATCTCTAGCTCCAGGAATTCATGGTGAATATCTGAGAAATATAGTGAGGAGTATGTTCTGTATGTTCACATACAGAACATTCTCCATAAATAACAAAGATGTGTGTAATCACTAGGCAAAAGAGAGCTGGGGAAAGAGAGTTGCTTCAATCCAGGGCTCCTCCGGCTTTCCTGGATCAAAAAAGGGAAGAGAATAGTCAACACAGGTTAGGGCTTCAGATAAAAAGATTGTGAATACTGCTGCCAGAGAAGTGGGTAAAGGGCCGGCACTGGAGAAGCACATGTGAAAGTCATAACCCAAAAATATGGGCCACAAGAGGACTGAGATTTGGGGACACCTGGGTGTCTCAGTCAATTGAATAACTGACTCTTGGTTTTGGCCCAGGTAATGACCTCATGAGTTATGAGATCAAGCCCAGCTATGGGCTCCACACTCAGTAGTGAATCTGCTTGAAGATTCTCTCTCTCTCTCTCTGTGCCTTCCCCACTTTCTCTCTCTAGAGTCAATAAATGTTTCAAAAATGTTTTTAAAAGACTGAGATTTGATCATATTATGGAATGCTCACCTCCCCTATACCTTACCATCATACCAGCAGGGCTCTAGTATAAAAACAGTGGATTGCAGGGCTGCTGAGGTGGCTCAGTCAATTAACTGACCAACTCTAGATTTCAGCTCAGGCATGATCTTAGCTCCTCATCAGGCTCTGTGCTCAGTGGAGAGTCTGATTCTCTCTCTTTCTCTCCCTCCTCTCCCTCTGCTCTTCCTCCTGTTAGCACTCTCTTTCTCTAAAATAAATAAAGAAAGAAATCTTTAAAATGAAATGAAACAAAAACAAAAGCCAGTAGATTACAGCTGAAAGAGCTGTGAGATTCAGACTTTCTCTGAGGGAGGAGTAGTTAAGGAAGCCCAAAGTCAAGAGAAGACGAAAACCAAAAAAAGGATTTGAGAGAAATTCAAGCCCTCTGGCAAACATTAAACACAATTTAAGTTATAGCCAGATTAATTTAAATCCTCATTGTAAAAGCCCATTTATTTTGGGGTCCCTATAAATGGGATACACACACACACACACACACACACACACACACACACACCTTAGTAGCTTTACCACAGAAAATTACAAGGTATGCCAAAGGCAAGAAAAAACATTCTGAAAGGCAAAGCAATCATCACAATCAGACTCAGATGTTAAAATTATCAGATGGGGTTTTTAAAATAACTATAATTTATGTGCTAAGGGCTATGATAAAAAAAAAAAAAGTAAACACCACACAAGAACAAATGATTATGCAAGCAGAAAGAATTAAAAGGAATTCTATAAATTAAAAATAGTGTAACAAAAATGAAGAGTGCCTTCTAGGTACACATCAGTAGACTTCATATGGCTGAGGAAAAAAATCAGTGAGCTTGAGCTTGAAGACAAGACATTAGAAACATTCCAAACTTCAATGCAAAGAGAAACTAGAATAAAAGTAATCTAGGGGCAATATCAAAATGTATAACATACATGTAATTGGAAAACCAGAAATAGAAGAAAGAAAGAAGGAAGCAGAAGAACTATTTGAAGTAATAATAGTTGAGAGATTTCCAAAATTTAGGACAGATAACAAACAATAGATCCAAGAAGCTCAAAGAACACTAAGCAGGATAAATTCCAAACCAAACCAAATCAAACATACCTAAGTATACTGCATTCACACTAAAGAAAATTAAAGACAAAAGGAAAATCTTGAGAGATGCTAGAAGGGAAAATGTATATTACCTATGGAGGAGTTAGGATAAGAAGCAAACTTCCAATCAGAAATCATGTAAGAAGGGAAGAGTGAAATATTTGGTATTTAAAAACACAAAACCACCAACGTAGAATTCAACATCTAGTAAATTATTCTTTAGAAGTAAAGATAGATACTTTCTCAGACAAAAACTGAGGGAATGTATCACCAATAGACCTTCCCTGCAAGAAATTCTGAAAGAAAAATTTTAGGAATATGGAAAATAATATGGGTCAAAAATATAGATCTGTATAAAGAAAGGTGGAGCATTGGAGAAGTAATGAGGGAAAGAAAGTATTTTTCTCATTCTTAGCTAAAGATATCTCTGTTTAAAGCAACAACAGTAATAGTGTTTTGGTGATTATAGGATATGGATAATTCAGTGTCAACAGTGTCATAACAGATCAAAGGGAGGAATTGGGAATATTCTAAGGCACTTGTACTACACGTAAGGCAGTATAATATTACTTAGAAGTGGACATAGATCAGTTCAAAATATATATTGTAAAGTTAAAACTAAAAATTTACTTTTTATTATTAAAATAAAATTAAGTTCTATAGTAATTTAAAAAAATAAAATACATAGTGTAAACTCTAGGGCAATGACTAAAGTAATTTTAAAAAGTATACTTAATAGACAAAGAGGAGATGAAATACAGTCATATAAACTCTTCAATTTAAAACAGAAAAAGCAGAAAAAGAGGGGAAAGAAATGAATAAAAACAGTAATAAACATGGTAGATATCCAACTATACCATTAATCACTTTAAATATAAAGGATCTAAACAAACTAATAAAAAGACATTGCCAGTGTGGTTAAAAACAAGACTCCACTCTATGTTGTGTACAAAAAAAAATAATTACTTTAAACACAAAGATGTAGAAAGGTGAAAAGTAAAGGGGAGATAAACATACTATGGCAACACTAATAAAAAAATAATAAAAACACTAATAAAAAAGAAAGAGTAGCTATATTAATTGTAGACAAAGCAGCCTTCAAAGATAAAGACGATCATGACATAATGATAAAGGAGTAAGTTCCACAAGAATATAAAACCATTGTAAAACTGTATGCCTTTAATAAAAGAACATCAAAATATAGGAGACAAAAACTGATAGAACTGAAAGGAGAAACAGATAAATCCACTGTTACAGTTGAAGACTTCAATACCTCCCTGTCAGTAATTGATAGATCAAGTGGGCAGATAACAAGTAAAGATATGGGAGACCTGAACTTCACTATCAATCAACTTGATCTAATTGACACTATAGAATAGTCCACCTAACAATAACAGAATTAAATTTTTTCTCAGGCTCACAGGGAACACTCACCAAGATACAACACATTCTGAGTCATAAAATACTCCATATACACCATAAAAATTTAAGAGAATAGGAATCATACAAAAATGTTCTCAGACCATAATCGAAGTAAACTGGAAATCAGTAACACAAAGATAGAAAATACACAAATCTCTGCAAATTAAACAAAGCACTTCTTTTTTTTAATAAAATTTTTTTAAGATATTTAATTTATTTATTTGAGAGAGAGAGAGAGCACAAGCAGGGGGAGAGGCAGAGGGAGAGGCAGACTGTCCGCTGAGCAGGGAGCCCTATGCGGGACTAAATCCCAGGACCCTGGGATCATGACCTGAGATGAAGGCAGATGGTTAACCATCTGAGCCATCCAGGTGTCCCTAAACAGAACACTTGTAAGAACACACAGGTCAAAGAAGAAGCCTCAAAATAAATTTTAAAATATTTTCAACTAAATGTAAGTGAATATACAACTTAACAAAACTTGTGGAATACCATGAAAACATGACTCAGAGGGAAATTTTTAGCATTAAACAGATATGTTAGAAGAGAGATCTAAAATCAATAACCTAAGCTTTCACCTTAGGAAAACAGAGACAAAATTAGATGTCAAATTAAAGTCAGGAGTAGGAGTCATAAGCACCTAAGTGGAGTAAAATCACGAAAATGGAAAGGATTTCTCTGGAGACAAAAAATCCAGTGGAAAAATAAATTGTGACACAAGACAGGTCCTTGAGGAAGGAGCAATATTTAAGGAAGGGGCAGATTGGAAAGAGACTATGAAGAAGACTAAGAGTAAATGGTCAGAGAGAGTGAGAGAAAGGCAAGAGTGGATGGAGGTTATGCAAATCAAGAGAATAGGGAATTTTGAGAACAAGGAGTTGTCAATTCTAAAAATTCAGGGAGGAAGGCTAATAAGATAAGGATAGCAAAACACCAATTGAATTTTGATATTATGTCTTTGGTAACCTCAGAAGGGCAGTTTCAGAGAAATGGTGAGGGTAACTGGAAGTGATTTATGACCTTTGCCAGAGAGGCTGCAAGTGTGGAGGGAGCAAATCTGAGTGTAGCAAAGGGAATCATTCTTAAGGAAATGAACATAGCAAATGAAGACAATTTTAAGAAGTCTGTTCATTATAGGAAAAAAAAAAAAGAGAAGCTTCAGTGGCACACAGGTCAAAGGGTGGCTTCCCTTTCTAATAAAGTGTAAGAGAATGTGGGTAATTTTTTTTTCATTAAGCACCTATGTTCTTTTTTTTTTTTAATTGTGTTATGTTAGTCACCACACAGTACATCATTAGTTTTTGATGTAGTGTTCCATGATTCATTGTTTGTGTGTAACACCCAGAGCTGAGGTAAAGGATAGGTTGACAGGGAGAGGCTGAAGATGCAGCAAGGGAAGATATAACTAATATAGGAAACTCTCAGAAATGAGAAAGGAAGTGGGAACAGTAAAGAATTTTGGAATAGGAGCTGGTTTTCAACATGGCCACCTCATCCTCTGAAATTGGAGAGCAGTAAGTACAAATCAGAAGGCTGATTTTTTTCTTCCCCAGGGGTAGAGGCACTAGAACAATTCAAGCCTGATTATCCTGACTCATGTCATCACTTTCTTTGTGAAGTAGGAGGTCATATCATTTGAAGAGGAATAAATGAGAAAGTACTGGGTTAAGATACTTGGATAAAGTGATAAAAAGTTTTAGAAAAGACACCAAGAGAATGAGGATGGAATTTGCCAGAGGAGACAGAAGAGATTCTGTGGGCCACTAAAATTATAATTCTCAAGTCTGTCATGGCATCAGTCCATGTGATTGCATGAGTAGGTGATTATGAGTATAGAGTAGGTGAGTTGTAGGATTGACCTCTGGCTGGGGATTTGCAGGGCCATTACAATGGAAGGAAGGGGTGGGTAAGGAAGATTGGATTGCGTGGGAGAGAACGTTTTAGGGAATCAGCTGTGGTGCTTGGAGTGGAGAAGATCATTTGAGCTGATGAGGTATAGGAACCATAAGGTCTTGCATGAGTAGATCACATGGTTCCTGCAATCACTTAAGATGATGCCAGGAATTGGCAAAGAACTATGTAAATGTGGATGAGAGCTGGCATAGTCTAATTCTGTAGCTATTTTATTAAAATTTATTCAATTTTCTCGAAACCCACTTGAATGCAGTAACTAAGTTTGTATCCCAAAGCCTTCAACTTTTCTTGTACTTTAATATATACATGGCTGCATCTTTAAATGATATAGTCATAGTCTAATTTTCTAGGAATCCAGGAGGATTCAAGTCTTGTGACAAAAGATAGTCCTGACTTTGTGGGCATTTCAGCTAAAACAAGATAATGAAAAATTACTGGGTGGTCCAATTTTCCAACATATTATGCTTTGACTGAATTATTAGTTAATTGTGGAGTAAATTTGCACATTCTGTTGGCTCATGTAGAATAAATTCAGGATCTGAGAAATTTAAAATTCATTATTTCTATATATAACTTAAGGCCAGTTATAGGACTGACACTATTTTCAACAGAGATTTGAATTCTATTCCTTACAAATTAGACCTGGATGTGGATTGGTATATTGTTTAATGGTGCTTACAAATAAGAGTGTAATCTAGAACACTGAGCTTTGAGATACGGTACCTGGAGTTGTTGAAGTATGTAAGGCAAAAAGAAAACACAAGCTTGTGCGTGGTAGATGGATGTCTAGGATAAGAGTCATAAAATATGATTTTTTTCATTTTTATTTGAATATAGCTGACACACAATGTTACATTAGTTTCAGGTATACAATGTAGTGATTTGACAAGTTTATCCATTCTGTTCACCAGGAGTAAAGCTACCATGTGCTTCATTACATCACTGTTACATTATCATTGATTGTATTCCTTATTCTCTGCTTTTTATTCCTGCGATTTGCTCATTCCATAACCACCCACCTCCCCACCCCTCCCCTCTGTCAACCATCAGTTTGTTCTCTGTATTTATAGTTTTGATTCTTTTTGTTTGCTTATTCATTTTGTTTCACATTCCATTTATGAGTGGAGTCATATGATATTTGTCTTTTGCAGTCTGACTTATTTCACAGCATAATACCCTCTAGGTCGCTCTATGTTGTCTCAAATGGCATGATCTTATCCTTTTTAATGGTGGTGTAATATCCCATTGTGTGTGTGTGTATATATACATATGTATATATGTATACATATATATATATATGGAAAATGTAATATATATTACATTTTCCTTATCCATCTATCTATTGATGGGCACTTAGGTTGCTTCCATGTCTTGGATATTGTGGATAATGCTCTAGTAGATAGAGGAGTCATGTATCTTCTTGAGTTAGTGTTTTCATTTTCCTCTGGGTAATTATCTAATAGTGAAATTATTAGATCATATGGTGTATCTGTTTTTAATTTTTTGAGGAACCTCCATACTGTTTTCCATAGTGACTGTACCAGTTTACATTCCTACCAATGATGCTTAAGCGTTCCTTTTTTTCTGCCACCTTGTCCACACTTGTTGTTTCCTATCTTCTTGGTTTTAGCCATTCTAGCAGGTGTGAGGTATATCTCGTTGTGATTTTGAATTGCATTTCCCTGATGATTAGTGATGTCGAGCTTCTTTTAATGTGTCTGTTGACCATCTGTATATCTTCCTTGGAAAAATTTCTATTCGGGTCCTCTGCCCATTTTTTAATTGGTTTGGTTTTTGGGTGTTGAGTTGTTTAAGTTCTTTATATATTTTGGATATTACCCCTTATCAAATATAGCATTTATAAAACAACTAGAAAATGAATTTTTAAAATGGCAGTACATACATACCTAATTACTTTAAATGTAAGTGGCCTAAGTGTTCCAATCAAAAGACATAGAGTGGCAGAATGTATAAAAAACAAGACCCATCTATATGCTGCATACAAGAGACTCATCTCAGACCTAAAGATGCATACAAATTGAAAGTGAAGGGATGGAAAAACGTTCACCATGCAAATGGAAGTGGGGGGAAAAAAAACCTGGAAGTTCCATAAAATACAAATTTTGTGCTCTAGTTATTAAAATCCTGCCCAATCTAGAGTAAATAACACAGTAGTGGTATAGTTCTGTGGTTTATAAAGTGGGGGGCTCAAACAAAGAGATATGTTAGATCTTTCCTAACTTTGAAATTCTATTACATTTCTATGTCAAAGAAATTTGACTTCTTTTTTTTTTTTTTAATCCTGAAAATGCTTGCATTTACTTCTTTTGGGTACCTCCCTGACTGGCAGGTATACCAGGGTATGAAGAAACCAGCATTACAATTTCACTAATCTTTATTAACTTTCAATTCCAATACAAACTTGGGCATATTTTATTCCATCTTTAAGTTCTTAGTTTTTAGGTAGAAAACTTAAATTATTGAAACAATTCTAGGACTTTCTGAATCAGAGGTGGTTAATGATATAGAAATGACTTATAATTGATTAGCTTATATCCAAATCCAGATGTTTGAGGCGGAAAACTACTTTGACCAACTTTGTTTTCACTAAACAACAGGAACAAGGGACTGAAGGCTCTCTAGGATAGTTAAGAAGCGTGAACTGACATTTTGGTTTTTTTTTTTGGTTTTTTGCTTTTTCTCTCATTTTTTACCCAGTGCTCTCTCTGGGTGAGTCCATTCTACCAGGCTGTGGTTCTGCTCCTGTTTCCTGCACCAGAACCAGTTTTCATTATGGGTGGTTGCAAGCACCATAACACACGGCTTTCACCCTTCTTCATCTCATTTTCCAAGAATGGGAGCTTGAATTTGAGAGTTCTCCAGCTTTATATCAGAAATGTCATCAGTCTCTCACCTTTCTTCTTCAAGACTTTAATCCCTCAAGTAAATAAGCAAACTGGTTCTAATATTGAAGCTTGTGACATTTGGCTGGTCACTCATCTCTGGATGAAACTGCTTCCTTACCCTCTGTACCTTAGCCAGGCTGTTTCCTATCATGTCAAAAGATCTTGAGTCCATATTTATTAACCTTCCGGGTAAACTTTATATAGTATTTAATCACCAGGCTTTTGTAAAGTGCAAGTAAATTATAGACCACTTATCTGGGGCAATCATCTGCCATTTTTTCAGGTGAAACCAATTATATTTCCTGAAAATAATCATGGATTGAATGGGTCCATACAGGATACACTTAATTTTATCACTCATTTTTAGTAATTCCTTTATTACAAGTATGAATGGTATTTCTAGACCGGTATACATTACTTTTCTTTCTGCTGATGCCTTCACAGTAGTCTGAAAAGCATGTATTCACTGAAGAGTAGTCAGGAAATAGTGCCTCCTAATTTCTGTCTTCCCAGAATGTACTTGACTTTTAAACTCCTCTATTTCCCAAGCTTCCATGCCATTTGACAGAGGAATACACACTGTAGCAGATTTATGGCATGGCAGAGGAAGATACCGGTCTTATAAGGTAAGAGAGCAGAGAACACTGGTCAAACTGTTCCTTTAATGGACTCTCATTACCATTTATTCATTCAGCACCTTGAGTACTGAGATGCTTAGTAAAATCACTGTGCTGTAGTTGTCTGATGATATTAGAAGGCTTTGGACTTTCTAAGAAATTTGATAGAGGCATTAAATATTTGATCAAATGAACTCATATGTGGTTCCTCTCCAGAAGCCTCCGAGTACATGCTGGGTGGCTATGGCAGGGATGGGAGATATTGGCTTAAGCAATAAATCGTCAGGCCTGCTAATTTATTTCTATATGCTAAAGATTAGTATAATTTGTGGGATAGGATGGGAGAATCAAGGACTTTAGTGGAACTGGGGAGGAGTTCTTTTTTAATAAATTTCCTTCTAAGTAAATAAAGAACTTTGTATATGACTGGGTTTTTGTTGTTGTTGTTGTTGTTGTTTATTTTTGTTTTTGGATTAGATCAATCTGACATGCTGATAAATACATAAGTGTTATGATACAGAGCATTTTTACCCTTCAGAGCCAATAGTGGTGAATACTGTCTTGTATTCTATATTGTTTTTAAGCAGCTCTTCTTGTGACAAAGATATATCTTGCTGGCTTAAATGAGCCTCTGCCTGATGCTGAAATAATAATGGCACAAAGCCACAATTGTATTAGCTCTGATATGGAGGAGGCCCAAATAATTCATCATGATGTTATGACTAGTTTCTTTTATGTTGCTCACAATGGCTGGATAGAAGGTGGCCAGATATTCACGACTGAAGTAAAGCAATCATCTGCCCCTAGAATGATTTAGATATATTTGTATATACCTAGAAATAATTTTGGAAATTAAAAATCTATATTCTTCTTCCTCCTAGCAAGCTTACTGGCCACTCCCATATCCTTTTTATTTACCTCTTTGATTTCTCCTTCTGATACTAAAAAAGGAAGATCATAGGTGTTCCGTCTTCATTAATTGAACTTGGGGGGTTTTCCCATGCCACATATGTACTACCATGAAATCCATAAGAAAAGCTACAAAGCTTATGAAATTATCTGAGGGAAACCCTGACTTTAAAAAATCTTGCCTGATTTCCTTTTGTTCATCTAAATTTCCTTTAGATCTGGACATGGAAACTTCCCATACTTTCCTTGATTGTCCTAACCAGTGGCTGATGGGAGATAATGATTAATGTTCCTCTACTATTTTGCATGTTGGTCCTTTTCCTTCTTCTCCAGTCTCTTTTCTTGGTTTAAACTATTTTTTAGCTTTTTTACCTCCAGCTAATGGAGATACTCCCAGGAATGTAGACTGATGAGATAGAGGCTGGAAGTGTGCCAGCAGACGCATTAGGTTTCTTCTCCTAACCCAAACCAATTGTCTGAAATTTTTAAATGAGAATTTTGAAATTTGAACTCAGTTTGGAAAATAGAGGCAAATTAGCTCTAGTGTATAGAGAGTTCACATCTTCCTTGGGTTTTCACATCTGTCTTTTTTAGGGAAGAGTTTGCCAATGGCAAACTGATTTGATGATGCTGTTAGTATGGAATAGAGTTCTCATTTGTACATGATCACAGTCATGTTCAAGATTCTACACTACATTTGTGTCTTATGCTTAAAAAGAAAACAAAAACAGTTTAATAATAGAATTTATAGGATATTTAGACTGTTAGGCTTCTAGCTAACTGTATATATTGTTTACAATATATACAATTGATTAAGTATCCTCCAGTTACCCGAATAGGGTTCCTTTAAGTTATCTTGTGAAATAAATAGCATAAAATTATAAATTGTCAATCATAACTCTAGTATTCTTTATCTGAATTTTTCTCTTATTGAAGGAATCACAAAGAAGTAGTTCATAATTAAAATCATCTAGAAATATAGATATAACAAATTTCATTTCTGGCTATTATTGTCTTAGACTTCAAAACAAGGCATATTTTTTCCTAGATGGGGAGGAAGGGAAAATTTACATGTTCCTTACGCAGAGGTCCCACTAGCAAGGAAATGTTTATTTTAGGGTTAAATTAGCTTGGTTTCAGCAATTGTACTTATAATCCTTGAGGGCCTGACTCTTGGAGAAGATCTCTTTCCCTAGTGGTGTACACCCTGTTATTTTCCATGGCGTTGAGTGGTGCTTTTCAACTGCTGGGAAAAAAATGCCCAAAAATGCCCTGATTCTTGTCAGTGTTCAGTAAGGACGTCAGAATAACATTAAACTTTCATTCCAACTTTAGCACCTGTTTTTTTCCCCAAATCAATTTCAGTGCAACACAAACATGATTCAATGTGTTCAGAAATTAATAGATTTTAATAAAATAATCTATGGTAAAGGCATAGAAAGTGGTAACTCATTTAAAGCAACAAGTGGTGCAAGATTATAAAACCTAAACCTTAAATTCATAGTTGAACAAAGCAAGCTATATTTTAAAAAACGCAATTCCTTTGTTGATTAAAGACCCTTGGATGGGCACCTGCATGGCTCAGTGGGTTAAATCCTCTGCCTTCGGCTCAGGTCATGGTCCCAGGGTCCTGGGATCGAGGCCCACATCGGGCTCTCTGCTCAGTGGGGAGCCTGCTTCCTCCTCTCTCTCTGCCTGCTCTCTGCCTACTTGTGATCTCTATCTGTCAAATAAATAAATAAAATCTTAAAAAAAAAAAGACCCTTGGAGGCTTTTTGGACAGTTTTATTGTTAGTCACGTTGTACCTCCTAGGTGAGACTGTTTCATTTCCATCATTACCTAGGTAGAAATTCTAATAAAGTGAATTGCTCATTTTATATATAGCCTTCTTCTTTTGGGCCACACCTACCATAATGAAAATCTATATAATTAAGGCTTCTCAGTAATTGCAGGTAGTCTTATTCTACCTGCTTTCTTAAAAGGAAATTCATTCATCTCTATAGTAAATTGTATATTGCAAAATGGTAAGCCTCACAGCCTTCAGCTTTCAGTGATGACTCATTCTGAGATGCTGGAGAGAAGTCGGGGAATAGCATATGAGAGGGCTGGTTGGCAGATTCTCAATATTGGAAATGAAGTTCCCCCACCTGACCCTCTTATCTACTATGCCCAAACTGCAGGGTGTCTTTCTTGGTCCCCTTGTCCAGCTATCCTCTGTCTAGGAGGCTCACTCTGAACCAGTGGCCCCTGGAGACTCTTCTCAACCCAAGTGCTCACCAGGTTATTGCCCTAGGTCATGGTGATCTCTCCTACTGGCCAACTTCATTTATGTCTCTCCAAAGTAGCTACTTCTAAAAGTCTTTCCATTATGCTTCCCATGGGGTCACCATTATCCCCTGACCTGCAGAGTAGTTTCGGATGGTGCCTAGTCAGAACTAATCAGAAATTAGAAGCTGTCACTCTCAGGGCATATCTGACCAAATTTTGTTTGGCCTACAGAATCCTTTAAATTTTTAAATTATTTTAAAAGATTTAAAAGTTAGAAAGTTTCACACAAAAATCCTGACTTCCATGATTTCCATCCTTTCTTGAAGAATTGAAAATTCTTGTAAAATCAGAAGATGGTCACCATATCCTTGTATGAGTGGCAGTTGCTTCCTTTAGGCAGGTCATAGTTGCTACAGTTTGTCATAGATCATGTACCCCTTAGGATTACTTCTTAACTATTTCTGCTTGTGTTAGTATTATTAATTCCTGTAACTATTCAAATCTCTGTATGACTTGTGCCTAAATTTCTATCTATAGAGGGCAGTTCACAGGACCTCAAATCTGTGGACCCATTCAAGTCCTTGGACTTATTCTCAGTGGCCTATGAATTGAAAACAGAGCTGTCTTAATCTCTTTATCTGTTTGGGCTTCTGTAGCAGTGCACCACAGACTGGATGGCTAAGACACAAAAGAAGTTTATTTCTCACAGTTCTAGAGGCTGGGAAGTCCAAGATCAAGGCACCAGAAAATTCAGTGTCTGATAAGGGTCTACTTCCTCACTGAGAGACCTCTTTTCACTGTATCCTCACAAGGAGCAAGGAAACTTTTATGAGAGCTTTTGAAAGAACACTAATTCCATTTATGAGGGCAGAGCCCAATCACCTCCCAAAGGCCCTACCTCCTAGTACCATCACATTAGGGCTTAGGTTTCAAAGCATACATTTGGTGGGGGATACAAACATTCAACCTGTAGGAAGAGTTTAAAATTTTTATTTTTTTTTCTTTTAGTTCAGTGATTATCTAGTCATCTATCATTTGTCTGTCTATGAAATTATCTAGGTGGTGCCTTTAATACTAATGTACTATTCCAAAACTACCTTAATTGCTACGAGTCAGTATAAAAAGAACATAGGCACTCCACTCTGTTCCTCTGGTCTATGTGTCTGTTTTGATGCCAGTACCATGCTGTCTTGATGATCACAGCTTTGTAGTAAAGCTTGAAATCAGATAACGTGATGCCACCAGTTTTATTTTTGTTTTTCAACATTTCCTTAGCGATTCGGGGTCTCTTCTGATTCCATACAAATTTTAGGATTATTTGCTCCAGCTCTTTGAAAAATACTGGTGGAATTTTGATTGGAATGTCATTAAAAGTATAGATTGCTCTAGGTAGTATAGACATTTTAACAATGTTTATTCTTCCAATCCAAGAGCATGGAATAATCTTCCATCTTTTTCTGTCTTCTTCAATTTATTTCATGAGTGTTCTGTAGTTCGTCGAGTACAGATCCTTTACCTCTTTGGTTAGGTTTATTCCCAGGTATCTTATGGTTCTTGGTGCTATAGTAAATGGAATCGATTCTCTAATTTCCCTTTTTGTATTTTCATTGTTAGTGTATAAGAAAGCCACTGATTTCTGTACATTGACTTTGTATCCTGCCATGTTACTGAATTGCTGTATGAGTTCTCAATGTGAGACAGGAATCCATCAGAATCCTAGAGGAGAACATAGGCAGTAACCTCTTCGATATCAGCCACAGCAACTTCTTTCAAGATATGTCTCCAAAGGCAAAGGAAACAAAAGTGAAAATGAACTTTTGGGATTTCATCTAGATCAAAAGCTTCTGCACAGCAAAGGAAACAGTCAACAAAACAAAGAGGCAACCCACGGAATGGGAGAAGATATTTGCAAATGACAGTACAGACAAAAGGTTGATATCCAGGATCTCTAAAGAACTTCTCAAACTAAACACATACAAAACAGATAATCATGTCAAAAAATGGGCAGAAGACATGAACAGACACTTCTCCAATGAAGACATACAAATGGCTATCAGACACATGAAAAAATGTTCATCATCACTAGCCATCAGGGAGATTCCAATTAAAACCACATTGAGACACCACCTCACACCAGTTAGAATGGCCAAAATTAGCAAGACAGGAAACTACGTGTGTTGGAGAGGAT
>PISX010029332.1:0-20198 GCA_004024625.1 Mellivora capensis
ATCAAGAATTGGAGACTTAACCTAAAAAAATACTGACACAAATTTTTTTTGCTCACCAAAACATGAGACTCAACGAGCAAGCTGGTAACATCCCTCAAAGGTAGTTACCACTTTTCTAAATCAAAGTATCAGGTGCTGGGTATTAACAACTCACTGAAATTGTAGCCACATCCCCATCTGTACTACACTAGGACTTGGATAAGCCTTTCTGAACCTTACTATCCTCTCTGACCCTCAATATTTATTACCTATGGGGACTAGGAACTTCTGAGTGACCAACTAGCACCTGCATGATGAAGCTAAATTAAGACTCTGAATTACTTAACTTCTAATTCTTTAATTCCCTGGGCTCAACTAAGAGAAGCGCTATCTGCCATCTATTTTAGTTGCTAGTTAACAACAGTTTTGCGTTCTATTTAAACAGCTAATTTTCATAGGTCATATCTCTAACTGTTCATGATTAGTCAATTAAAATGGCATAACATTCCGCTCATAAAATCAGTTTCTGATAATTATTTTAAGTACAGCTAGATAAATCACACATTTAGAGCAACTAAAGATGTCACTGATAAAAAAAAATTGTGAGCAGGCTTTTGAGTAGAGGAGAGGGTAAGGGAAAGACGCTTAGACATAGTAGTCTATGAATCAGCAAGTACCTACTTATTTTTACAAAAGGTATGAGAATTAACAACCAAAAGATGACTGGTCAGTTTTGTTTATAAAATGGGAGAGAATGCAAATATTTACCTGTGGAAACAATCTCCATCCAGACTGTAACAACCTCTAGAAAATCAAGTAAATTTTGTTCAGGTAGCTTAATAAAACAACACTTCTATGCTTCACAAAACACGTAATACTAACCTGATAACATAATTCCCATATCCAGTAGGAGCTGCCAGACCCCTATGGCCATGGATCTGCACTGGACAAAAGGACAGTGTTCTAGAAGCCAGTCTACCAGCTCTGACCCAACACAGCTCCTCCTGAACAAAAGGAAAACCATTCATAGTAAGACATTATTGCCACTCATTTGCCCAAGAATTGATATTTAATATTATCCTTTCCAAGGGACTCAATAATAAATGAACAGGCAACTCTTACTCATCTTTCCGATTTCAGCTCAACCCTCACCTCCGTAAGAAAACTTAGAATCACACCTTCTTATACTTTTGCTTCAAATCACCTACCATGTAGTAATTGTATATCTTTCTGAATGAATAATATCGGCTTTCCTCACTTCAGAATCATTTTCAGGATATCAGGGACTATGGACATAACTAAAACATTGCTAAACCTCAACAGTGAGAACATTCCAGGCACAAAGCAAATTCTCAAAACATGTAGTTGAACAAATGAAGGAATAAATGTAGTGATCCTTTATATAAAGATAATGCTTCTGTCTTGGTAAGACAAGTACCTCAAGGTGATGGTGATAAACTTCTGTTCAACTCTGTAGATTTTTATCTAGTCTTTTTGAGAACAAAGTAACTCCAAGAAGATTACACAGTTAGGACCACAGTGAGTGGTAAAGAGTTTGGTTTGCTACTCTCCAAACACATTAAATCTTAAAATTTGTCTCAAAGAACAATAAATATGACCATTATTTTTTTTTTTTAAGATTTGATTTATTTATTTGGCAGAGAGAGAGAGAGATCACAAATAGGCAGAGAGGCAGGTGGGGGGCGGGGCGGAAAGCAGGCTCCCTGCCGAGCAGAGAGCCCGATGCGGGGCTCGATCCCAGGACCCTGAGATCATGACCTGAGCTGAAGGCAAGGGCTTAACCCACTGAGCCACCCAGGTACCACCATGACCATTATTCTTTTTAACATCATCTAAGCAATCTAGCTAAGCAGCCTAAGTCATAAACTCATAAACCCACAAATCCAGATGTGTATGATGGATTCCACTAACCACATACACAAAAATATCCCCTGTAATCTGTCTTAAAATACACAGCTATATTCGAAGCATGCCCCAATCTGGGCATTACAAGCAGTATTTTCATGCCTACTTTTTCATCTTTATCAGCCTCAGCTGAAAACCCAAAAGAAGACAACTTGCTGAAATACAGTTTTCATTTGCAGAAATTTCACTGAAAATCATTCTGCCTTATGAAAATTTATTTTTTTTCACCATTTATTTTTTTCAAAGATGCATCGGGTAAATGGTTGTCTTTATTCAGTATTTGGTATTTAAGGACCAAAACACATCAGCATTTATTTTATTCCTAAAACAGAAAAATACTGCTTATTTTTTGTGACTGGCCATAGCCATCAACACCTAGAAATCACACAGTAACCAACAATGTGAAGAAACGCCATGAGGCTCTACATTTTCAGGGGTAAAGGGAAAAATAAACTTTTGTGCTGAGATATTTCTTTTGTGGTTTTGGGTCTGTTTTTGTTTTTAATGCCCAACGTCAGGCTTGAACTCACAACCCCAAGATCAAGAGTCGCATGCTTTATGTACTGGGTCAGCCAGGCCCCCCTCTGCTGAGGTATTTGAACAAATATTCCAGCTTGAGATAAAGCATCCTTTTTTGTGGGGGTGGGGGGGGGGAGTGTCACTATTTGAAAGATACTCTAAGGCAATTAGGGCAATACCAGACACTTTAGTTGCAGGTGAGTGTTAAGACATTAGAAAGATTAACTGTCAAATAAATGGATGTTTTTTGAAAAAGGAGAAAACAGATCACAATAAACTCAGCAATTGGACAAAACAGTCAATATTAACTTCTAATTCTCTAAGACACCTTTCATGTTAAAGGCTCAAAGTGTTAATTAATTCCTCAACTCCTCCGTCAATTAGCCAGCATCTTTAAGCTTATAAAACACTTTTATCCTACGGATTAAAAAACACTGTATCATCGTAATCCCTATTCTAAGAACAATCCAGTCCTCAACCTACTCTCAGCGTCTGACCACCCAGAACAGGACACAACCAAACACTGACTACGCAAACCAAATTGCCAAACTGCAAAAGGTGGCTAGATGGGTGAGTGTGTTCGCCTTGCTCATAGGCGATGGAGAAGAAGTCTCCTAGACTGGGGCTTCTCAAAATTGTGTTTAGGAGCACGTGGGGGATTCGGTTACTGTGTAGATTCTTACGCAGTGTGGCTGAATGGGGCCCAGAAGACCCTGGTGACTACAAAGCCCCAGTCTGCCAGCTCTAGCTTCTCAGTGGGAAGGGCTCACTCTGTCTTGGGGAGCAGAGCTGAGTCCACACACTGAAACATATCACCAGAACACTGCCATGACAATAACAGTTCATTGGAGCTCCCCACCCCGGCCAGCAAGCTATGTTTCAGTTGCTCATGATCCCCTTCTCCACCCCCAACTTTCTCAAGTTGTGTTTCAAATCTCCTTCAACAACCCATCTGCACAAGGGAAAACCCCACTAGGAACAGAGAGCAACGCTATGATTAATAGCATCACCAAAGCAAACAGCATGAGGTTAGGGGCCCCTGCACTGCACTCCTCTCCCGACTTGCTGGCCAGGGCTGCAAGAATCCATCTACCATACCTAAAGCTTTCAGGACTCAGGGGAGAGCAAGGAGGAAGAAAAGGGATAGATGGAAGGGAGCGATCTCAACACCCAGTTCTACCTCCCAGGGTATTTTCAGTGTTGTAGCGGATCCAGAAACCGTTTGAGTACATGTAGCTCTAACTGGAGCTGCAGTATGAGGCAGGAACACTGTGATACGGAGGTGATTAGCTACCAGGCTAAGTGACTGCTATAACATAACACTAAACATGATTTCAGCTCCAGTTTCTGGTCTCCTTCTGTCTCTAGTTACATTTTTAGCAATTCATTCATGGTACTGCAGACAGAAAGAACCCTAATCTCAAATGTAAATGGGGTGATGGTATTTAGAGACTTACTTGAAGTCTCAGAAACCAGTGTGATTTTTTCTAGAGTGCAAAAGGAATAGAAAACATCTCAAAGTTTTTAAAGTAATTCTCATGTAGCACATGGGGACCACTTCACCTCAATTTATTACCAGACAAAGGAAAATGACTCGTCCTAGGCAATCACATTGGCACTCTCTTAAGACCCTGGGCACTAATCAATCCTTATATTGTGAAAGACAGGAAGTTCTGGCCCAACCACAGGGACTCTGAAATAGTACAGCACATGGTCTCTCCCCATTCAACTCCCACCGAACCCTAAATCTGTTCTAACTTGGATAGATGGTTCTTTTCCATGAACTTCATTAATGTACATCTCCCAATGCTTTTTTCAATCTCTATCCATGGAGACTACGTAGAGCACTGAGAGCAGTGACAGGTCTTACACATAGACTTGGGTGGTAGCTAAAAAGAATTGCAGGAGCCTGCTCATGACTAGACCTAAAGCTTTATTCAACAAGTTTTTATTTTTTAAAAATGAAAAATAATTAGATAAGTTTAAAGTTGCTATCAACTATTAAAAAAAAATTCAAAAGGCTCTATGTGAAGTGGTCCAGTCATGAGTGCAACCACTGTTCTCACCTGTCATGTCTACTTGGCCCGGACTCCAAACTGAAGGTTCTCAGACCTCGGGCTATGAATTGCTTACAGAGGGTGGGAAGGTAGGGGGAAGCTTTGTTCAAGGGGTTCATGAGTCCATATATACAAAAACATGCTTTCTCAACAGAATAGATCATGTCTAACCTAGGTCATATTTTTCAAAACCTATATATGTATTAATGTGGTTAATTTAATGTGGGATTTTCTGTCACATGGGCGGCTCAGTCGGTGGAACATCTGCCTTCGGCTCAGGTCATGATCCCAGGGTCCTGGGATCAAGTCCAGTATCAGGCTCCTTGCTCAGAGTCTGCTTCTCCCTTTGGCCTCCCCACTCCATTTTTGTGCTCTGTATCTCTCTCTCTCAAATAAGTAAAATTTTTTTAAAAATTTAGCATGGGATTTTAAAGTATTAATTCACTGTAGTTCTCCCAGCCTCCCCTCCCTTCCTCGCTCACTGGTACCTTAGATTCTGCCAAGAGTCTGCTTAGAAAGTAGTTGGTAGCATGGGATAGTGATGAGAAAAGAACATTAAGGAATTATCTAGGGTATGGATAATAGTTACATAGGTGTATATAATAATAAAAAATTCTTCAAGCTGTACCCTCAAGAACTGTGCATTTTAAGTCATATCTCAATAAAAAGGAGGTCTTCTTACTCAAAAAGGTTGGGAATCACTATATCCCAAATCCAGGCCATGATGAAATTTTTCCCAAACTGTGACAAAGGGAAAAAACGGGAATATTACAATGAGTTTGTGATAAAGCTAAATTTAGTTAACTTAATGAAATGTCCTTATTCTGAGAATCTTTCCTACCATTTTTAAGATTTATTTATTGATTTGGGGGGGAAGGGCAGAGGAAAAGATGGTCTCAAGCAGACTCCACTCTGAGCGTTTAGCCTGAGGCAGGGCTCTATCTCATGACCGCGAGATCTGAGCTGAAACCGAGAGTCAGGTGCTTAACCGACTATGCTACCCAAGTGCCCCTTTCCTTTTTTTTTTTTCTCTTGGTGTCATTTATTCTGAGTACTCTCCCTATTCTTTACGGTATATTGCAATCTCATTTCTGTAAGAAAAAATGATGATATTTTTTTTTCTTTTTGTTTTATTTTTATAATTTAGTTTTGGTATTTTTTGGTATGGTTTAGTACCTTGAGTTGATAAAATAAAAAGCTCATAATTCACTTTTGTTTTTTCTTTAAATGGCTCAATGAATTGAAAACGTGTCCTCAACTTTCTAAGTGACTATTCTCGTAGTCCAGCTGTACTTTAAAACTGGGCATTAGCCCAGCCTACTTTCATACCTCTGCCCTTATTCACAAGCCAAGGTGGAGAAATACTAACCCTTTGCCACCTGCCCTTCCCCTTCCTTGCAATGCCCAAGGAGGGGCTCATCCTCACCAGGCAAGTTAGAGCAGAATTCCCTCTCCCATTCGATTTCCCAAGAGTCCTCAAAGAGCCTTGATAAGGTCCTTGAAGAAGGGACCTATGCTTATTGAAGTCCCAAAGCAGCACATGCCCAGTACAAATATTATAAAACATCACATTTCAGAGGAAGCAGAGCAGACTCTCTCAGGAACCCATCCACTTGCACCTGGAGAGTTTATACCCTGACTTCAGAACCAGGAGTCTACTGTCTAAAGAGAAAAATTACCATCAGTACCCCAAATAGACACTTCAAACAAACAAATCCTCCCAGTAGTGATAAGCCCAGCTTTCTGTGATCAAGGTTATGATTTCAGCACATTTTTATTATTCAAGGAGAATTTTTGACAAGGTGTTAGAAAACTGTGTTACCTGTAAAATCCCTTGAGATTCACTCTGTCCTTTATCAGGTCAGCTGCCTGGACGATAATTATATTCCTCAATGCTCTTCCTGCACAAGAAGAATTCTCTCCATAAATCTAAATGGAAAAAGACATTCTCCATAAATTTACAATAATATGACAATTTGTAAGCTGCCAATAGCACACTATAAAAAAAAAATCATGCCCACATCCCTAAGTTTAACAACACTTTAGCCTATGTAGTTACAGACCAACTACTACCCATTTTATTTTTGTTATTGGTCCACTTGTGCTCTTATGCAACAGTAACTATTTTCCAAATAAACTGCTTTAACTATAAATAATTTTTATACCAAGTTTCCAGAATGAAATGTTTTTTTAAATAGGGTTTCTATCAACACAGCAAACTGAAACATATTTATACTACATATTACTGTGCCATATTGATAATGCATTCATGTCAAAGTCTTGGAAGATGGGAAAATACGTTTTCCTAACGAGTGAACATCTCACACTGACATGATGTGATAGGCTGCTGTCTGCTTTGCTTTTAAGCTTCCCTCTGCTGCAGAACTCACTGTTAATTCCAAGCACCCTGGTTTCATCTACTTCATGATTCCACCTAGCAGATAAAAATTTTACTTAACTTCCTTTTTCATCCTAATTCACCCATACACATCTCTGATTCTTAGAGAATGAAGGATCTAGAGAGGTCCACGTCCTACTTTATATATTACCTCCTTTCTCTGTATTTGGCACGTTCCTCCACAGTGCAATGCTATTTCACAAACAAAGAAAGCTAAGTAAAAATGAATTGTCTTGATGCTCGTGAAAATTAATATATACTGGGAATGCACACTACATCTGTTTACTTATTTCTTGGTGAACTCTTTCTGCAGCTACACTACTTTGCACCTATAAAATATTTTATATCTTCTCTTGAAGCAAACCAATTAATAGTATATTGACTATGACTTGACAGGGAACATTTCATCCCTATCCTTACACTTCCCTAATATTCCTAGTGTCACTTCCTAAACACAACCTGATGAGAAAGTGTGAAGGGCAGGAAATGATTTTTTAACATGTTGTAACTGTATACAAAGCAAAACAAAACAAAAACAGCAACAAGTCAGCTGACAAAAAGTACTACCCTAGGGTGAGGGATGGGCTGAATGGGTGATGGGCATTAAGAAGCCGCTTGGCATGATGAGCACTGGGTGTTCTGTGTAAATGATGAATCACTAAATTCTACTCCTGAAACCAGTATTACACTGTATGTTAAGTAACTAGAATTTAAATAAAAATTTGGAAGAAAAGAAAAAATACTACCCTAAAGGAGGGTCAAGTCAGCTCATCCTTGACAGGTCCTGAGAAGGTATCAATGCTCATTCACTCAGTCTTTCAAAAACCATCTAGTGAGGTTGCCGGGGTGGCTCAGCAGCTTAAGCCTCTGCCTTCGGCTCAGGTCATGATCTCAGGGTCCTGGGATCGAGCCCCGCATCAGGCTCTCTGCTCAGCGGGGAGCCTGCTTCCCCCCCATCTCTCTGCCTGCTTAGAGCCTACTTGTGATCTTTGTCTGTCAAATAAATAAAACCTTTAAAAACAAAAACAAACAAAACAAAACAAAACAAAAAAAACATCTAATGAGTGGCTCTTAGACCCCACTGCAGATACTGGGGATACAGTAGTGAACAAGGCCAAAAAGTTTCAGACCTCACAGTGCTCACAGCCTCCTGTTACTCTTCAAAAAAAAAAGAAAAAGAAAAAAGGGAACTCTTTGTCAAATGATTTTTAAACACAGTGAAGGCTCCCTATGTTTGTTCAACAAACCTAGAAATATTCTACTAATAGATAACTACAAATAAGTCCGTGTTACACCGAGTTTTTAGTATAAAATACCCACTCTTTTAAAAATGCAGCATTTCTATTAATACAACAAATTGAAAAAACATGTAATTAACTCTGCCATATTGATAACACACTCATATAAAGGCTTGGAATATGGGAAAATATTTTTTTCCTATCTGGTGAACATCTCGTACCATGACACAATTATCAGAGCATTTCAAAAAACTTCAGCTGTGTTATCCTCAGGTGAAGGAGACAGCTTGGGAGACAGCATGCCCAGGAGCAAAGGGAAGAGCTGTAACTAGAGAATTCTACATCAGGATTCATAAATCCCTGTTTCAGAAAATGTAGCGAGAGAAAAGAATCGTACCTGGGAAGGCGTGTGTTCAAGGTATGGATTGGAAATTCTTCTCGACAGAGTCTATTTTGAAAGAAAGAAGAGGGGAAAAATTAGAACGAAACAAATCTTTGTACCAGCAGGGTCAATGTCTACAATGTGGCAGGTCCAGCAGTCGTCCAAACCAAAAAAAATGTGCTTCAGTCTCAAGTCATGGGCCATAAAGGATTCATGTCCTTATTCTCATTCCGTGCAAGCATCTGGTCACCATTCATTCCAATGGGACAGGTTATTCCGTTTAAACAGCTCCCAACCGAAAGGATACAAATTTAAGGAGGGCCACAAAAAGATGGAGGTTTTCATACTTGCGATTTTATTCTCTGTGGGATTTGATTCTGTTTCTCCTTTCCCTTTCATTTCCTCTTTCACCACCTAACGCAGACTCCCATCACTGTACATCTACACCACTGCTTCAGCCTCTCCATGGATTTCCGGACCTAGGGTCACGCCCCCACGGGCCATCCTGCAAACCTCAACTGAACAAAGGTCCCCTGGCTTTACAGTGGGTCTCTTTTTTTTTTTTTTTAATAAATATATAATGTATTTTTATACCCAGGGGTACATGTCTGTGAATCTCCAGGTTTACACTACAATGGGTCTCTTACTGCTTAGGGAGTCCATCCGACCACCACGGGCTGCTTCCAGCAGGTTTCCCTGTTCTCCCTCCAACTTCCTACAGGACAAATCTCCTTATCAAAGAGCTCGGCACTCCCGCCTGCCTCTGCTCACACCACTCTCCACACTGGAGGGCCCCCCATCTTCCCTGACGCTTCACTGAACCCCACCAGACTTTGAAGTCCAGCTTTAGTGCAGTCCGCTCCTAGGTGAAGCTCCTCCCACCTGCCCCGGTCCACTGGGGTTTGCCTCTCCTGGCAACTGTTATTCTGTGCAATCTCATGGCAGCTCCTGGATGCTCTGCGTGGCTGGCTGGCATTCTATGTGTGCATTTGCCCCAACTAACTCCACAAGCTCCTGGAGTGGGTGCTGACAGTTTATACTGCTTTGCTCTCACAGCAATGAGCGCATAACCTTGCAAAGAAATGTTTACTTTGCTATTCACTTATTTATAGATATTTACATCTCTGTATCAATTTAGTAAGTGTTCACTGAATGATTTGAATTGTAGCAGCTCATTTTTCGTACCTAACGATCCAATAGGCAGCACCATAACCCTCATATGCTTAAGCATGATAGAAAACTACTATCATTTCCATTGTGCTTTGGGGAACAGAAAAGAGAAACTAACATTTATTGAGCTCCCAACCTATGTTTAAAAGCTCTTTACAACTCTATTCCAAGGCTTGCTGTCTTTTGAGATCCCATTGTTTTTAGTCTGCCGCCTCCACTTCTCAAAATCATTGGCTGAATTACAAAACATAGCCTGCCAGTCATCACCTTTCAGCTTCTGAACCTTCAACCAAACCTTAGTCTAAGGCACAATTCCCATTCTGCATCCTCTCTACTCCACATGGCCCCGCTGTTACTTATCTTAATTAAACTGAAAGAAATACACAAACTCTTTCCAGAGATGCCATTGGTTTACTCTGCTAAAGATCTGCAAAGGCTTCAAAGAAAATTAATTTACGAAGGTAGACAGGCCATTTTTAATTCCCATGTATTAAAATAAAACACCCACCCATCCCTTCTGGTGTGGTATTATACACACTCCCAATCAGCCCTTCTTAGGCCTTCTGTCGTCTGGGCCTATGTAATATATTCACTTATTGAAATACCAAACAATTTAAAATTTGCATATGCACTAGCTTTATCATTCGAGGATGAATCATCATAAGTGATTTTTCTCCCCCTAAATAGAGAGACTTTTAAAAGTTAGTAAGGCAGGCCAGAACTGACAGCCTTTATTACTCATCTAATTGCCTGAATCGGCTCAGAAAAGCAACTACTTCAAATGATTTAGTTAAAAAAAAAAAAAAAGAAAGAAAAGAAAGCTTTTAGGTAGAAACAAGTTCTCAAGAACTAGGTAGAGGCACATTCACAAAAGAAAGCAAACCATTTCCTTTCTTTCGGCTGCCAACCTAAATCTGGCCATCTCCACACTAGTGTTACACTCACACAATTCTACTTCACAGAAACTTCCCCATGGATAGCTGTTTCAAAAGACTGGTAAGGTGAGTAAATAAAGCCATGAGATTCTTCCCTGCTGACTAGATAACAGATAAGCTACCAGCCTACAGGGAATCGACAGGAGCAACACAACAAGAAAGGCCTTTTCCAGAACACAATACCTACATTTGTTGTCAGAAACTCCTATAACTGGTCCCAGGAGGGCTCTGTTTCATTAACACTCTAGGACAGAGGCTCTCCAACTCAGCTGGGCTCCAGGAAGCCCCAGAGCTCCCTGCAGAACTCGGTAAAGTTCGGATGTGTTCAACTTAAAACAACTCTCCTAACTATGTGCTTTAGAGACCACTTTTTTTTTAGTTGTTAATATTGACCCCAAATAGCAAGTGTCAAAGACCTGGAGAAAAAAGAACATGGAATAGTCTATGCATGACCTCATTTTTAAGAGGTATTGGGAAATTATGTAAGTTTGTCAGAGGAACATAGTGGGCCAACTTACAAGAATCTGAGAATCACTGCTCTGGATCACCTCACTGACTGCTCTCCAGCATTTACCTGAAAGCATCTCTCATAAGAACACCCTTAAAAATGCACCCCTCTCTGTTTTGATATTCTTTCCTAATATGTCATCAGCTGTTTGCATCCCTTCTTTGAATCTCCTGGTTTTATTTCTCCTCTGAGCACTCCAAGGCTTCATCTAATCCTTCCGGTAGCAACAAACTTCCATTCATTTCTCATTTACAAAGCACCTACTGAGCTCCTGGCCAGGCACTGTGGGCGCTTTCAGAAACATACAAAAAGTACATGATGCCGTTCCTAATCTAAATCCATTTACCAGAACAGAAAGGATCTATTTGACAGAAATCACAGGTAGGTGGAGAGACAGGCAGAGAGAGGAGGATAAAAGGCTCCCTGCTGAGCAGACAGCCCAATGTGGGGCTCGATCCCAGAACCCTGGGATCACCACCAGAGCTGAAGGCAGAGGCTTAACCCACTGAGCCACCCAGCCGCCCCATAAACATAGAGGATCTAAAGAACACTTTAAACCCATGAATTCCTTTACTTGATCCTCATTTCCTATCAGTTTACTCTGTAATCTTGAATGGCTGTTTCCAGTGATACAGTGTCCTCTTTTAAATGGCTCTCACTATAATACCTCATAATACAATGCCCAGGTGAAATTATTTTTTTCCCTTTATTTCCAGTTTCTTAGAATTGCTTCGGCTACATGCAATGATACTTTCGTGAAAGACATTATTTCTACCATAGAGAGAAGACTGGTAACAATACAAATGAAATTAGATTTTAATTCAAATTTATTTCTTCTCCTTTCCATTTTAGTGAACCTGGAAAAGGAGTCCCTAAGTGACTCTAGGCAAATATTTTTCATATATTAAACATGTATTAGAAAACTACAACCCTTTGATATTCACAAACAAACTTCCAGAAACAAATAATGGCATAACTCAAAGGATAACTGGTTAGCAATCATGTATTACCTTAATTTTTTTTTTTTAAAGATTTTATTTATTTATTTGTCAGAGAGAGAGAGCGAGCAAGCATAGGCAGACAGAGTGGCAGGCAGAGGCAGAGGGAGAAGCAGGCTCCCAGCCAAGCAAGAAGCCCGATGCGGGACTCGATCCCAGGACGCTGGGATCATGACCTGAGCCGAAGGCAGCCGCTTAACCACTGAGCCACCCAGGCGTCCCATTAATTTTTTTTAAGTTAGGTATCCACTGAAGTTAAATTATAATGGTCCAAGATGCTGGGTCTGAACCAAGCACAGAAATCATTCCAGAGTCAGTGAGAATATCTTACTATACTGTATGATAGACTTAGGGCACATTTCTTACTAGCTCTTAAAGGACATGCCTTAATACTCTCCTTAGATTGAATTAAATACTTAAGCGGCTAAGGGGAGAGAAGAAGAAAGACCGAATCATTTCAATTCCTGCAAAAGTATGACCTGCTCCATTTCAAAGAGGAACAGCAAGAACTACCAAATGTATTGATGCCTTGAGAATTCAGTTACTGACATGACTCTCTGTCACCTGCAGTCACTGACCTCTCCCTATTCTAGGCCATCAAGTAGAAGATGAAGACATCACAGTGGAATCGGTGCACTTGCTTCTCTCACAAACCTAGGAAACCAGAAAGCTTCCGAAGTTAGCAGAAGGCTCCTATGTAAAGAAATGACTATGGACTCCAACAATAAGGGCTGGGACCGAGCAGGCTGTCCAGTAGAGTTCTAAGACTATGAGTCCTTTTTAAGCCCCAGGATACACTTCTAGCTCAATCAGAGCTTGATCAAGGTAAAAGGGACCCAACCCCAGCCAGTACGTGAGCTTGAGAATTCCACAGCACCACAAGTCAAGCATGACACAAGCCGGAGCCAACTGCTGAAAGCAAAGCACGGGGCAGGGTGCCACCACCCTCCCGCAAGCTCTCAGGCCTGCCACCACGGCCTCGGGTGGCCTCCCAAAGAATGTGTTCCCACCGGTCAGGCACCACCACAAAGGCCATTTGTGATAGTACCTTCTCAGCACAGCCTTGCCACACCAACGCTAATCATGTTCTCAAAATTGTCCTCTTCTACTGCCCCGTGAGGTTTTAGGAAACATGGGATGACATGGAAGTGGCAGAAATGTTTACTAAAGCACCTCCTTGGTCTTTAGCACTTTCCCATAATAGTAACTGCAACCATCTATTCACATTTTTATAGACAAGAGGCTTGAGGATAAGAGAAACTAAGACATTTCCTTCAATGGGGCCCCTGGGTCATGCAGTTGAGCATCAGACTCTTAATTTTGGCTCATGGCATGGTCTCAGGGTTGTGAGATCAAGCCCTGCATCGTGGAATCTGTTGAGAATTTGTTCTCTCCCTCTGTCCCACCTCTCCCCCCTCCTCTCTAAAAAAGAAAGGAAGGAAGGGGGAAGGAGGAAAAATGACTTCAAGCCGCTGAGCTGGAAAGTTACAGAGCCAGGACTGAAACAAAAGGGACTGATTCCAAAGCCACTAGGCTGCTGTAATAAGCCGCCCGCTGTCAATCACTAGCGGGGTTTCTACTCTGCGCTACAGACTGTGCGAAGTATTTTACATGCAACATATATCACTTGATCTGTGAAAAACTTTGAGGTAGGCACTATTATTAATTCTATTTCACAGCTGGCAGAACTAGACTTCAAGAGGTTAAGAAACTTGCCCAAGTTTGCAACCCAAGCCCAACTGTAGTGATTACTCTACAGGTGTCATTTACAGATTGTGATGATTTAAGAGTGACATAACAAGCGAGCGCATCTCACTGCATTCGGAAGTCACAAACAGCACAAGCTCCAGTGAGTCTCGGCCCCTGGATGTAGATTAAAGCCACCTGAAAGCCAGCTGAAGCGAGAAACTCAACAGGAGCTCATATCCGACCCCCAGAGCACAGAATTAGAACCTCTGGGAGTGGGACTGGGGTGGTCTCTGCCCAGCTCCCCAGGTGGTTCTAGTGTGTGACCACTGAACAATCAGCGGTGGCAACCGGCAGTCTGAACTTCTCACCCACTTCACCTATGAGACCCGGAGTACTCTTCAAGCCGCCTCCTTCACAGGCCCGGCTGAGTTCAGAACCTCGTAGAGGTACAAGTCCTTTGACCGAAAGCATTGGGATCTGTGGCTGGGCTTCTAAGTCTGGCTTGTATAAAACAAAGGGCCAGTGTGTCTGGAAATCCCACCTTGTCCCTGTTTGTGTTATGTGTCTTATTTTTACCCCATCCCAGACACAGACCTAAGCCAAGGTACTTTTGTGTCTGCAGAAAAGAAAGACGCTATATACCTTCTCAAAAGGCATACCCTCTTAATGGCATCCGCAGCATTAAACTTAATTTTTACTTCCCATTAGTAAAGGACTCTCTTCTAGTATAAACATGTTTGCCTCACTTAACAGCTAAAGTAGGAAAGTGAAGTGGGCTCTAGGAATACGTATAAATATTTCAAAATCTTGCCTGCCTAGGAAAATAAATCAGCAAGAAGCAGCAGCTTCTGGGAAAATATACACAATAGGTACAACAGAAACAAACCTCAACATGTTATCGACTCGATTTTTATTCGATTCTTGGGAAAATCTTTCTTCTTGCTGCATTTACAAGCAAGAGAATAGTTCTGCCTAACACGGTGGGGTCTTCTGGTTAACGCAATCACAGAAAAGCCTTTAAAATTTAGGAATCAAGTCACTAAAGATTTTAGAACGTTAAATTAGCAAGCTTACTCACCTCTACTTGTCACTGGATTCCCTACTTGTATTTTTTTTTTAAAGATTTTATTTATTTATTTGACAGACAGAGATCACAAGTAGGCAGAGAGGCAGGCAGAGAGAGAGGAGGAAGCAGGCTCACCGCTGAGCAGAGAGCCCGATGCGGGGCTCGATCCCAGGACCCTGAGATCATGACCTGAGCCGAAGGCAGAGGCTTTAACCCACTGAGCCACCCAGGTGCCCCTCCCTACTTGTATTATTATCAACCCACCCAATCACACCCGGACTCCAAGATAAACCCTTTCCAAAACACCCGACCAACACAAAGATGCTCCCGCTGAGATCCTTTGAGCAGCAAAATAATCCACAGTTATTACATCCCACATTGTGGGATAGAAGGTAATAATGCACAGTTATTACCTTCTGTGGTACAACCCACAGAACAAATACCCATGAGTCCATACTGATATAAATGATTGAATAAATAAATGTTGGGCCAAGCAGGCTGGAGGGAGCAGGGATAGCTCTTCCCTACAGAATTCCAATTACTAAATTCAAGAAGAGGAGGAGATCACAAGATCACCATTAGGCACATACCACCATACTAAATACTGCAGACAAGAAAGAAAGCAGTCAGCGGATGCCAAAATTAGCGGACACAAGGGCGATAACTGGGCTGTCTGCGCAGTGTCAAAGCGGCTTCCCACAAGTCCGTATACTGGGAGGAGAAAAGAGTCACTTTTCAGTGGAGCACAGTGGACCTCACCCTAATTAACTAACAAAAATTATCACCAACCATGAGACACATTGACATCATTTGCCCACTGAAAGGATACAATGAAGAAGGCACTTTTATGGCATTTTTGTAAAACAGTGTACCTGAATTCAATGAGAAAACAGACGACTGCAAACCGAGGGGTACTCTTCAATATAAGTAAGGCTTTAATGCTGCAAAAATTGCCAAGGCTTTGAAAGACCACAAAATACGAGGGGGCTCTCCAGGTGGGAGGGGACATAAGGAAACAAAACAACAGCCCACGTGTGATTCTGGACTAGTATAAGGACCTTGGTGGGACAACGGGCAAACTTTGAATGAGGTATGTATTTGAGTTAATTGACTATGAATGCTGTTCTTGTCAAGTGCACTGTGGTCACCTAAAATGTTAACATTTGGGGAAGCTCGACGAAGGTTTTAAGAGGACTCTTTGTACTCTTTGTGAAACCTGTGAGTCTGAAATTTATTTCAAAAGGAAAAGTTGAAAAAAGAAAAAGTAATGGCCTCTGTCCGCCCCACAAATAAAGTCTCAAAAAACGTTCAAATATTATTTCAAAATAAACCATCTATTTCTTTGCTAAAAGATATATGGCCCTTACCATAACATTATCTCAAGCTGCAAAAGAGAATGACCCGACTTGCCGCCCTATGCACTCTGACCTCTAGCACAAAACAGATTTCTCTCCCTAAAACATCTTCTTACATAGCACCTTAGTTTGTTTTGTTGTTGTTGTTTTTAAATAACATAGCTACTTAAAAAATTCAGTTTCCTCTCGCTGATTGCTCACGATATTCCCAGTGGATGATACCCTGCCACATTTCTGTCCTACAAGGGCTCTGCTCTAGCCAGGCAGACTGTGCGATTTTTACTGTGCAAGCTGTACACATTCTCATCTCTGTGCCCAAGCCCTGGCCATGACCTCTGCTCCCTGCATTTCTCTACATTTCCACACTCTGCTCTTCCTGAGATCCACGCAAATGCTGCACGAAGCCCCCTCCAGCCCTGAGCCTCCCATGACTAATCTCTTCCCCAAACACTCCAGCACTTGTCTTCATCTGCCACAAGGATGCAGTGCCTCCTGCCTCCATTGTATGTGTGTGCGGTCTCTCCTCAGCAGCCTGGCAAGACCCCAGTGTTCACTGGTCCCTTCTGTAAATCAAGGCCCTTCGGTGGATAGCAGGGGATGACTACCCAGTGGTGACCTTCCCCCTTGTCACAGAACCTGATGTTCCAGACTCTCAGGCCAGTGGCAAACGTGATATTACCACCTCAAAATCTATGAAACCCATTGCCATCTCTGCCATATCATCACCACCCATCCTTTTCTTTTTTTTTTTTTTTAAGATTTTATTTATTTATTGGACAGAGAGAAAGAACACAAACAGGGGGAGCAGGAGAGGGAGAAGCAGGCTCCCAGCTGAGCAGGAAGCCTGATGCAGGACTCGATCTCAGGACCCTGGGATCATGACCTGAGCTGAAGGTGGACCTTTAACTAACTAAGCCACCCAGGCACATCCCACCCCACTTTTTTTTTTTTAAGATTTTATTTATTTATTTGACAGAGAGAGAGAGACCACCACCCTTCCTTTCCCTTATTTCTCAATTCTGTTTTAAGTGGTCCAGTATGCAGCAAGAGTATATACATAGTGTATTTCTATACACTGAATTAATTTTGTTCATTTTAAAACTTAAAGATACATTTGAAAGCCAACTGTTTCTTTGTAGTGAAAAACACTTCCATAAAGTCATTTTGTGTGGGGTCTTCAAGAGGAAAAAAAAAGTTCACTTTTCTTCTATGTTACTGGCAAGTCAGGAATCTGCAAATGAAATACACCTTGCAGCAGCCACCTTTCCTTCCTTGGCTCTGGGAATAAATTAGTCTCTTAAATGTTTCTTCCTAACTTGCATATAAATTTTTGAAAGCTACAAAGTAATAAAGGTGATAATGTTGTCTTCCAGCAGAAGGAAGATTTAGAAAGCTAGATCTAGATTTTCTTCCTCAGTTACTCATATAAGACATACAAACTCAGAAATAAGCCACCAGAAAAGATATCCTGAGGTCACCTGGCCTGCTTCACAGCCTTCATCTACACTCTGAGCCAGGTGGGAATGTGGACCAGGACTCCTAAACTACAGCCCACAGATCAAACCCAGCTGCCACCTGGTTTTCATAAAATTTTATTGGAACACAGCTGGGCCCACTTGTTTACATATGGTCTCTGGCTATTTTCTTGCTAAAAATATTTACTATATGGCACTTCACAAAAGAAGTTTACCAACCCTCGTCTAGATGATCAAATTTTACAGAACAGGAGGTACTCCATAAAACCCAGCAGTACATTCCCGTGCTCAATTAGTTACTGATAAGAATTTCTTTCCCTCTTGAACCCCATTATCTCGCATGCCGTTCGAAGATTATTTGCTCCAAAAATGTTTAATGCACATTTCCGTCTTCATTTACATGTCACATAAAAGGAAGAAATAGGTCAAAACAATTTTTGGCTCCCAAGATTAAAACAAACAAAAAAGGAGCAATTAGTTTCACCCGCTCCTCCTCCTAAATTGGGAACTTCCAACCTTTGCCATAATGCAGACAAGTCTAGACTTCACAAAACTATAGCCAAGGTCAAATATACAAAAGTACTAGTAAATGCAAGACTATCCTGTTTCAAATATCGAATCTTGCACACAGTAGTCTCACCGCTTAGAATGACTTCCTCCTCATATATGTAAGTTTTTATTGAGTTTATGTTAAAATATATTCATATGCTCAATACTCCCCTATTAGAATTTCTTATGTACTTTCAAAGTACTTTAGATTCAAGCTACTTATTAACATTTGGATTCCCCCCAGTTCATTCGAAGAATCTTAAAGGTAAGGTCTGTATTTTACTCATATATATAAATATCTACAATATCTAACATGATACATTGCACACAGTTAATTCTCACTGAATGCTTCGCAAGGAAAAACAAATCCAGCTCTGTTAATACTTTCCTCAAACCCTCTCCCCTTCGGGAGTTTACAGCTCCTTCCTCCATGCCCTGCACCTTCTTGTCCTGGGAGGCAAGCCTTGTGTGGTGGTTACAAGCAGAGCTCTGAATTTACATGGCTTAGATTCAAAGCCCATCTGTATTACATGTCCTTGAACGAATTATTTAAATTTTCTGCCTCTCTTTCAACGTCTTTAAATGGGAGAAATAAAATCTACCCAGAAGGCTCTTGTAAGGGTTAGATGACTTAAAACAGTGTTCTCAAACTTCATGCATTTGGAGGGCTTAGGAAACCAGATTGCTAAGCCCCATCCCCAGAAGTTTTGGGTTTAGCAGGTCTGGTCTAAGGGGCACCTATGAACCTGCATTTCTAATAAGCTCCTAGAGGATGTTAATGCTGACAGACGACACCTGGAGAACCACTGACTTAAAATATGTGTAGAGTTTTAAAAAAATAAAAAATATATTTATTTATTTGACAGAGCGTGCGCACACAAGCAGGGGAAGCAGCGGAGGGATAGGGAGAAGCAGACTCTCTGCCAAGCAGGAAGCCCGACGTGGGGCTCGATCCAAGGACCCTGGGATCATGACCCGAGCGGAAGATACACGCTCAACCGACTGAGTCACCCAGAGGCTCCAAATACGTGAACAGTTTAGAACAGTGCCTGCTGTAGAGTGAATGTTAACCAGTGTTGCTGTGCATTCAACAAACTTGACTATTACCATGTGCATGAGTTGTGGGTGCCACCTACTACACTACACTTCTCAAGGGACAGGATTGTATATTTTTCATCCACACCCCTAGGTCAGGACAGAGTGCCTATGACAAAGCGATACGAGTGGAGCCCTGACAGAATTCTCTGCCCCTCGCCCAAGGATCCCCCCGGTTGGGGAAAAAAACAAAACAAAACGGGACTTGTGGGCAAGAAAATTCTCCCACTAGCAACATTCCCAGGGGTTTCACATCACACGTGACCCATGGGAGTTAGGTCCCATATCCCATACTTGGGAGTTTGCAAGAGCAAACTCATAACCAGAGAGCTTTTACAAGGCTCTTGGGACTGGCTCTGCTCTCAAATGGGTGCAGAGTTTCAATGGGCTTTGATCAATGATGATCATCTGCCACTACTGTTTGAGACTCTAGGTAGTCAGGGCACTGGGATGGCTCAGTTGGTTCTACTCTTGATTTCAGCTCAGGTCATGATCTCAGGGTCATGAGATGGAGCCGAGCCCCACGCCCGAGCCGGGTGTGGAGTCTGCTTAAGGTTTTCTCTCTCCCCCTCCATCTCCCCCTCTCCCCCGCCTCACCACATGCACGCTCTCTCTAAACACACACACACACACACAACCCTCTAGGTAAAGTCAATTCTTGTACAAACAAGAATTTCTTCTGGATGCCGCCAAGTGGAAATCCTGCCATTCATTCAAAAGTTATACCTTTCCAGTTATTAACTACTTACCTTCTTTAGCATTTCCAAATCTTTGAGTTAATAACTGATTTTGGAATTGAAGAAAATCAGTATTTACCTAGCAGTCTACAATTTCACATATGTAGCTTACGAAATTCAGG
>PISX010029333.1:0-20195 GCA_004024625.1 Mellivora capensis
TTTTGTAGCAACATGGACGGGACTGGAAGAGATTATGCTGAGTGAAATAAGTCAAGCAGAGAGAGTCAATTATCATATGGTTTCACTTATTTGCGGAGCATAACAAATAACACGGAGGACATGGGGAGATGGAGAGGAGAAGGGAGTTGAGGGAAATTGGGGGGGAGATGAACCATGAGAGACTATGGACTGTGAAAAACAACCTGAGGGTTTTGAAGGGGCGGTGGGTGGGAGGTTGGGGGAACCTGGTGGTGGGTATTATGGAGGGCACACATTGCATGCAGCACTGGGTGTGGTGTAAAACTATGAATTCTGTTATGCTGAAAAGAAATTTAAAAATATTATAAAAAATATATATGTTAATTGAAATGTTGGGATAAAAGAACACAGAATTAATAAACAAAATTCACGCTTAAAAAAAAAAAAAAGAAATCCAAATACCTGAGCATGTTTCTATGTGTAAAATACTTCATGATAAAAAAAAAAAAAGAAGAGAGAGGAGGAAATAAGCACACATGGGAGAATAATTCGAATTTGATCATGGGATAAAGATCCCAAAAGGAGGGGTCAGGTTTGGAAATAAAGTGGTTTGGGTGCTTCCTCATTGAATGAGGAAGGGCCCAGCCCTTGCTTTTCTATGCTCAACAAGTACTTGTTGAATGAACACAGAAAGAGCTTCCTTTGATAAGGAGGGCCCAATCAGAATCAGAGTGAAAATCCATAGTATCAAAAATGCTACTAAAAATTCTAATTTATTGAACAATAGATTAGTGATTTGACAATTGACTTCTTTGCTATTCCCTTTTCTCTAAATGTTTTTGTCTTTAATTTCTTCTCTATCCAATCTAGATTTCAGGGACAACCACTTCAACAAATCTCTTAAAATATCTTCAACTCCCCCTCTTTTGTCCTTTCCCACATGTCCTATAGAACTTTAACCCCAGATGAACTTAACCGTCAACTACTCTACTCCACTCCTCACCCCAAGATACTAAAAACCACTAGTAAAAGTTATAATCATAATATAATGCAATTTCAGTCACTACAGATTAACTCATGGTCCTCAATGTTAAACAAATAAATATTAAAGAACACTGTATTTCTTTTTCCTCTCCAAAACCATTATATTAAGATTTTTATACTATTTTCAAACCTCCTTTCCCACACACAGTCTCAGTAGACATCACATCCAACTCTACAAAGAAAATGGAGGTCATCAGATAGACCCATCTTTGACTCTCTCCTTTTAATTTTTAAATTGGGGGTGGGAGGAAGTAGCAATGATGAGGAAGAGAATACACATGTCCACTTCCAGGCAGTCTGACTTCAGGCTCAAAGCTATGTGTCACCTCTAGTGCTTCTCGGAGTGGACCCTACTGGCATTTTGGATGAGACCATTGCTCAGGAGCAGGAGCACTGCTTAAGATATATTCAAAGTCTTTGTTTATCCTTATTAATAATTATTTTTGTAGTCTTTTTCTTTTTCACTTTATTGTATATTGTTTCATTAGGTCTGTTCACTATTCTCCCATATTTCAGGGTTTTTTTTTAAAGATTTTATTTATTTACTTGACAGAGATTACAAGTAGAGAGGCAGGCAGAGAGAGGAAGGGAAGCAGGCTCCCTGCTGAGCAGAGAGCCCGATGCGGGGCTCAATCCCAGGACCCTGAGATCATGACCTGAGCCAAAGGCAGAGGCTTTAACCCACTGAGCCACCCAGGCACCCCTCATATTTCAGTTTTTTATTGTTTTTGTTTCTTCTTATATTGCTTTTGTCTTTATAATGCCTTTATATTTTGTTTCCCTTATTACTTGAGTCCTGCTACTTCATTTAGTATCTTTTAGTCTTTTAGTATCTTTTTAAGCCTTTGTAACTTTGTGGATCCGGAGAGGGAGAGAGAGAAAGAACAAGAGGGAAAGAAAGGTCTCTGAAAGAATAGGAAGCTGTTTGAATTCTTCTTCTGTTTCCTTTGTTAATTCCTCTTGTGGGGTATTTTCTTCATTTACTTTTCACTTTATTCTTTCCCTTTTTTAAACCTTTGTGATAGATCCCCATGTTGGTTCACTTTTTAAATTATTCATTATTCAGGTATTGGGTGAACTATTTACCAAACCAAAAGTGGGAAACCAAAGGCAGGAACAGAAGGGAGGGCAGTGAGGAAGGAAGTAACGTCAAACATGTTTGTTTGGCTTACTCACCTCCAAAACATTTTGCCAACTCTATCACTTTATTTTTGTTGATGTTAAATAAAAACTAAAATAGAGACCACAACTTGAAGGTACCCCTAGACCAAACACTCCTAGTCACATAACCAAAATGTCAAATTGTAATGACTTCCTTGAAATGCTTGACCTTAAACAAAGCTTAAGCATTCTTCATGTCAGTGTGACCTTAGAGCTTCCTAGCTAATCAGCCACAAACCAGTAAGCTCATGCAGGAGAGGAAAGGAAAATGAGTTTCCAGTAACAAATTACTGAAAATAAGAAACAATGTACTTACTCATTCTTGCTTTCTAAACTGAGCTGTACTATAACAACTTTAGGTTCTGAAGTATCCCTGTTCAACAACAGTTTCTCATACAATAAAATATTCATATCAAGTAATGTTTTCTGAATTTTCTTTTGTCATTGGTAACACTGAAAAGTATTTCCCTTTCCTTTTCAACATTCAGGAGATATAAGTAGCCTGCTCTCAGCCTCAAATGACCACTGTTTCCCTCCTTCTTTCACTCTTTTGCCACCTTGACAATCATATTCACAGTGCACTTTTGGAAAAATCAGTTCTTTGTGAGCTTTGAAGGATGTAGGCTATCAGTAACCCACTTCATTTCAGATTTCTGAACATTTGATGGTATTATCCTTTAAAATGTAGGGTTGAGGATTGTCATTAGTCTCCTTATTTCATTGATAATTGAGTTTTTCATTCATTTTTTTCTTTATTGTTCAGAGAAAGTTTTTCAAAAAAAGAAAAAAAAAAACCTGTTGCTACAAGATCTTCATCTAAAAGGTCTTTGAAATAGTTTGACATTAGGAAGTTCAAAACCACACTACCCCAGAAAATCAAATTCATCACTATCTCCTCTTACAGTGTTACAGTAAATGTATAACAGTCAACCTCAACAGAACAGAATACCCCATAAACCCTTATGAAACAAGAAGGAAGCAGTACTATTCTATACCCCATATTTGAACCCTTCCACGAAGCTTATTTTAAGCCTTGTCTCTACCACCATTTTCTGACTAGTTTAAGTCTTCTCATTTACAAAATGGGAATCATGATGCCTACCACATACTCTGACTGCAAGGAATAAATAACATGTAAGTAAGTTTTACACTATAAAGCATGTACCTAGTTAACTACCATAAAGACCATGGGAAGCCCACTACTTTCAGCCCAGGAATTTGGGAAGAGAGTGCCTGCTATCTACATTATTATTGTTTTTCTCATTAACTTCAATTTTTTTTTAGATATTTTCACCTGTTTTGTAAGCATTTTGCTTTAGTATCACTATTTGTAAAATAACTATTATTACATATTTCAAGATTTCCAATTGTTTTTATTCCACAAATGATTTCCTACAATTGGAGTTAAAAAAAATAATAAATCCGTTTTCTTAGCTTGGCCTTTTGTTCATTCAGTACTTCCCCCTGCCTCCACCATTTAGTTGGCTGGCCTGAATCAATCCAAAAGATTTCCACTGACAATAGCCGAACAGATTTCTGTGTAACAAAAATGTTACATACTATTTGTTAAGGTTTTATGCTTAATGAATTGTATTCAGCCAGTTGTGTTAATATTTCAGCCTTATTTCCTCTCTACAAAAAAGGGCACAATGTCGAGATTTCTGAACTTTGTTTTTAAGACTAAGGGAAAGCAGTAAAGATTTGAAATAATACTGAAACTATGTACAAACACTTGGAAAGCTTCCTATCAAAGAAAATGTGTCATGTTTCTGCATTACAGTAGAAAATATAACACTTACAGATACAGAAGTCATCCAGCTTTAGGTTGATATATTCAGCTAGTCCTCAGAACTGCGTTTCATACACTTCTTCCAGTCTGTGTCATTCTATTTTCCCAAAGGATGCTTCTATTATATTCAGATTGATAGGCTCACTTTCCCAGAGAAGATATGTACTACCTTCATGTTCTCAGCTTCCAGAGACTATCTTAGGTACTCTCCCCACTTAACTATGTCATACATACTCTATAAGACTGAGTATGAAAACTACCCACTCCACGAACACTTCATTACACTAATCTTGATGAACATTACCCTTTCACAGAATCAATTTATTTTCTATTAATTCAGTCTTAGAACATCTTCAATAGTGAGTTCCTCCTCCTAGATTCCAATATCTGAAGACAGAGATGATTTGGCATCTAATAAATAATTGTTGAATAAATTAATGAATTGTTGATTTATATATCAGAAATTAATATCTCTTACACCTATTTAGAGTTACTATATAGCAATGAGGGGGTGTTAAAAAGCCAAATAGCACTATCTTATCAGGATTTGAACAATTAGGTCAATACTAATGACAATATTGCTCTTCTAAGTACAGCTTTTAAGTGGTTAATTTCTAAAAGACTCTACCTGGAAGTTATATAATGGGTTATCTGTCCTATGTCTGCTCTCCTTCAACAGACCTACATTTAGTGTACTTACACTAAATTACAGTGTATGTACTAGATTTTCTATGGAAGGGTAGCACACTTAGAACCAATAAATGTTAAAATATGAAGGGGTTTTCAAAGTGTTATTCAACTTTGCTAATTTTAAAATAAAATAAAAGTCTAGGGAGATAGGTAGTTTTCTCTAATTACATAGATGTACAATGGTTAAATTGGGCTTTAAAAAAAAAGATTTTATTTATTTGAGAGAGAAGAGAGAGAAGGAACAGGTAGAGGGGCAGAGGGAGAGGCAGACTCTGTTGAGCAGGGAACCCAACATGGGGTATGATCCCAAGACTCCAGGATCATGACTTGAGCTGAAGGCAGACACTTAACCAACTAAGCCACCCAGGCACCCTTGGGTGTTTTGATTCTGAAACTAGTTATCTGTAGAATATTTTCTGGACCAACTTGGGTGATTTTATATAGTCTATTTTAATTCTCTCTAACCAATGTACTTATTTCTCATTAAGTACATTTTTATAGCAGACATCTATGAAAGAAAAAGATAGATGCTGTTCAAAACACTGGGTGTTTGAACAAAAGTGGACATAATGGCAACTGGGCAAATCATCTCTGAATCAGACCTCGAGTCTCTTACTGCTCTTCTGTGTTCACCCCACCACGATCCCAGTCGCAATCAACAGAATCAAACCTGCACTGACTGGTTTTTCTAATTTGGGACTTATATTTTCAGTAGCTCATTTTTTTTTCAGAGACCCAATCTTAACGGCAAAGGTCTAAATATTGTTGTTTTAATTATAGTATCTGACCTAGGGAGAAAGTTTAACGGTATTAGAAATCATGTCCTTAGGTAGATTGTGTCAACTAGTAAAAAGTTATCACTGATCAATCAAACATGCCAAATAAAAGTTTAATGACTACATAAACGTCAAATATTTTTGGCCTAATGTTTGCTTCTCTTTACCTCTGGGGGAAAAAAAACACAAAAATATTAAATATGGGTAAAAAATCCCATAAAAGGTGTATCTCCTGATTTACCCACACAAATAAGATGTCCAGGTATGCTGTGACCTCATTGACTTAGCCTGAGACTTGGATCCCTCCTCCGTAAACTTAGGATACACAAGGAGAAAACGTCAACGTTACCTTCCAACTCTAAAATTTAAAACTTTTCTTTTTCTACAAGAAAATGCTCGTGTCACTAAAAGTTTGTTCTGGGGGAAATAATGTTAAACTGGCTTTTGAGGGAGGAGGGAGCAAATAAAATGCCTGGTTTCTAGTGTTTGCTGATTATCATGGTATGAATACTCCCACCATGACCAATTTCAAGCTACCAATGTGAAATCAGCAGATGTAGAGTTAGAAAGAGATGGACACAATCCATCCTCCTGCAGTACAAGCCAATTCCAACACAGTGCTGTCCGAAACTCATTCATAATTATAGTTTTTTCTAAAAAAAAAACATTTTCACATTTTAGATGTTTCTAACTTCATGTGTGTCCTGTAGGAATATACACTTAGATTCCTTCATTTGGCATGTGTTATTAACAATACTGATTTTCTTAAAGGTTGACCTAAATTTGCACATCCCGTCAATGAATATTTGCTGATCACCTAACATTACGGGCAGTGTGCAAGGCAATACAAGTTAGCAGTAAATAAAATAGCCAAGAATCCCTGCCCTAATGGAACTTGAGGTTTATCTCCAAATCACTTAAAGATGCTATGGCAAAACAGAAGACACTGTGTCACTTAGAAATCTTAGTTGCAAAACATAAACCAAAATAAAATTCATCTTTCTGTAAGTGAACTTATTAGTTCTTATAAAAAGCAAAATCTGGAACTATACCTGAGGTGAGTCTTCATCCAGTGGCTCAAATTAGTCACCAAGGATGCAGTTGTGTTTGTCTCATCAAGCTGTTTTTTTCGGCTGTACAAGCTTTGTAGGCCAATTGTGTCCCTTCCTGGTAGCAAAATGGTCACTGTGTTTCAGATCTCCAACCTCACATCCAAGAGGAGAAAGAAGGTGCCTTTCAGAAGCTCCTGCACGGCAGAGAAAGAGCCTCTATTTTAGCAAAAGCCCCAGAACATACCACCTTACTTTTTATTAGACTATCTTCCCATCTCTAAGAAAATCTCTTTGGCCAAGATTGTTAAGATCTGCTGAGTCACTGAAGCCCATCACATTTCACCCTTGGAGTTAGAGCTGGGTCTCCTGTCAACTCAAATCTCATACATCAAAGGGAGGAAACAGTTGTTTAAAACAAAAGCTATTTTAAAAGAAAAAAACTCACAATAAAAAGATGCTAGACAGTAAAAACAGCAAGTGTCAGTTACTGGTACTCTCAGAGCCTGAAGTGTGAATTATCATACTATCAGAAAAACGAAGAGAGCCTATATGGTTTCTATGTCTCTGGCCACTTATAAAAAAGGCCTGCCTCTGGGCTTATGGTATAATAAGGGATCTCAGACATGGTCAAACTTAGTACTTTAAAAAGTACTAACTGGGGGCGCCTGGGTGGCTCAGTGGGTTAAAGCCTCTGCTTTTGGCTCAGGTCATGATCCTGGGGTCCTGGGATCGAGCCCCACATCGGGCTTTCTGCTCTGCGGAGAGCCTGCTTCCTCCTCTCTCTCTGCCTGCCTCTCTGCCTGCTTGTGATCTCTGTCTGTCAAAAAAAAAAAAAAAAAAGTACTAACTGAAGATTAGGACATTTGCAATTAATTATAATCAACACAGCTGCCCCAGTTAGTCCAATGAAAAAACAGGGTAGACACTTAGGGATCAAAGAGTCTCCTTTTCACATTTTATTAATTTTTTTAAACATTTTATTTACTTATTTGACAGAGAGAGTTGGGGAGGGAATAAGCAGGGGGAGGGGCAGGCAGAGGGAGAGGAGGAAGCAGGCTCCCTGTCGAGCAAGCGCCTGATGTGGGGCTCGATTTCAGGTCCCTGAGATCATGACCTGAGCCGAAGGCAGATGCTTAACTGGCTGAGCCACCCAGGCTCCCCTATATTTTATTAATTTTTAACAAGTCACAGAAATTTCTTGTTGATAAGGTTTTTCTAACAAGAGCCAGCTATCTTAGAGCGAGTCTGAATGTCCCTGATGATAACCACACTACAGAAATGCCTGTGGTGATTTCTAGAGAAGTATGTAGACAGGAGGCTGAAACTTGTGCTTTTTGCGGAAAATAGTTGTCTTTCAGTAACTGCCACGGATTGTGAGAAATTTTCAGTTAATAATGACTATGTAACTGATTTTGAAGTTTTAGGCTTTTCTCTCCAAAAATATCCATACATAACTTTTTCACATGCATATTTTTCATTTCAAATGAGTATCAGCAAAATGCATTTAGGACAAGCTTCAAAAAATACTGAGACATTATTAAAATGTATTGTTTCTCTTCTTCAGATGTTCATGAAAGGGACTGACCACAGAGGCCTTAAGTTTTAGATGTAATTATCTGTCAACCAAATGTGTATCTTTTTCAACTACAATTACCCTCTTTTTACCATGATTAAGTTGCAACCTGGTTAGTGACGTCAGTACTTTCATCTAGATGTCCCTTCATCTTATTAATCTAAATCCCATCAGAGTCTAGCTGTAACTTAATCCTGTTCCTCCCTGCTAAAGCCTCAAGGGAAATTAAGGGCAGCAATCAACCTAAGGATTTCAATTAAAACTCCTAATGACATGCTCCCCCCCCCCTTTTTTTTTTGTACAAGGAAACTGCCACCCACTGGCCTTGATGGGATAGACTTAGCTTGCTGTTTCCATTTGAGTTACAGTTGATGGAAGCAGAAGTATCTCAATTATTTATTGCTATATATAACAAACTACCTTAAAACTTAGTAGCTTAAAACAATAGCCATTTTATTCAATATCCTAACTGTGGTCAGGAATTTAGGCAGGCAGTGCTCATGTGGATGATTCTGCTGCACAGAGCGTTGGCTAGGTGGTATGAGTCAGCTGGGCTAGTCTGGAGGGTCCAAGATGGCTTCTCTCACATGGCTAGTACCTTGGTGGGAACACTGGAAGGCTGGATTCAGCAGGGCCCTTCCCTCTTTTAGTGTAATCTCAAAGCCTTTGTGCATGTCATTCAATCAAGGAGGTTAACACAGCAGCTCAAGGCTCCAGGAGAGGCTGTTCTACCAGAGGCCCAGGTAGAAGGTAGAAGGCTTCTTCTGACCTAACTGTGGAAGCCCTTCTCCCAGGCCACTTCTACTATGCTCTATCTATCAAACAGATCACTATAGCAAGGCCATTTTTATTTATTTATTTATTTATTTTTTTCGGCAAGGCCGTTTTTAAAGGGAGTTAAATTAGACTCATCTTTCAGCAGTAGTAGAAAAGAATTTCCAACCCTCTGTATTCTGCCACAGGCAACAAATTTATAGGTTTCCTAGGGATGCAAAGCCACGTTGAACCTGTAAACTAGGAAAATCACATTCTACTTCCACTAACATGAAATCAAGAAATTGGTAAGATGGCCAGTTAGCTATAACAAAGTGGGGCACAGGTACAAGTAGAGGCCAGCATAAAGCCAGCTGAGAAAGGGAAGAGCAGTTATAGATACACTTTTTAAGGGATTAACATGGCTCCTGAGAGAGAGGGAGAGAGTTGGAAACAGCAGCTTCCAATCCTTATATACCTTTGTGATAAAACTTGCTATTTTTGAGGTTACTTGCATGAAACACTGTATGTGTGTATGTTGAGAGTGTGGCCATTTTGTGCTTCGTGAAGATCCTTTTCTGTGAGCGTGGTGTTTTAAGCAGAGGCAGGCAGCCACAAATGAAGGCTGGCCCTCAGAAGAGGGTGCCAGGCCCTGAAGCAAAAGCAAAGACTGGAGAAATTTGTGGAGAAGGGGAGGGTAGGGCCCCCCCACAATATTATTTAATAGGTAGTAGATTCTAGACTGGTTATCAAATGAAATTGAAAATGTCTATGGATTTTGCTATTTCTACAAATAATAGTTTGGCTTTTGGAGCAAAGATACAGTCATCTTCTACCCTATGATTTAACATTTCATTAAACTGAATGTCACCCTAATATATGTACACAAATTTAATACAAATTCAAACATTTCTAAGTAGATTTTTGGCATGAGCATTGCTGCATAAATCATTATCTTTCCTCTTCTCTTCCTAGAAATCATAAAAGAAAAACCTCCATTTTGAACAAAACTAAATGCAATCCCTACAGTTTAAAATACATGTACAAAATGTGGAGAGGAAAAAAAAAAAAAAAAGGAGCTGAGCAGGCAGCAAACTTGAAGAGGAAAATCATGAGGAATTACAGGTGACCCAGTGGGCAGAGCTCAGGAAATGGCTCAAAGTATACTTTCTGAAAATGATCCCCTCAACTATAACATAGGACTGTTTTCCTTGTAACAATTTGTGGAGAAATCAGGGTTGCAGACAGAAGTCTTCTTAAACTGGTTTGTTTCAAAGAGGTGAGGAAATGAGCTACAAAAGAAGAAATGTAACAACTGGCCAGATACAGTTGAAGGAAGCTATTTGTCTCCATGGTAGCAGAAGACAGAATCTTTTATATTAAAAATATGTAAGGTTCCCCTGACTCTTCTCTTACATGGAAAATTTCCACAAACTCTAACTCATTTAATGATTGGAGGTGGGGACAGAAAACAACAACTAGGAACTGGGAAATCATTGACACAAAATACTGTAAGAAATTTTTTGAAAAAAAAAAAAAAAGAAAGAAAAAAACAATAAAACTTACAGAGAAAGAACATTGACCAGAAAAATGTGGTGCAGGCAAAAAGACTGAATACTTTCCCATGGTTTAAAAAATCTTATCGAATAAGCTCTATGTAGGGGGATTACAATTCAGAAATTTGGCAACTTGAGAAATGAATGATTAAGTAACAGCAAATAAAATATGAGCTTGAAGAACACAGATTTTTTAAAAAGAAAATGAAATTGGAAGGAACACTAGGAAGAACAGAAATTAAAGACAGTGCAACTAATAAATAAAGATGACAGATGAGAAAAGTACATGAAATGAGGACAAAGAAAGAATCTCAAGAATCAGAAGAAAGGATACACAAAGCAGATAAAAGAGTTCTAATAAAGAACTGGAACCTTGAAGAAAACAAAACTGAATAAAATAATTAAATTTTAAGAATTTGTTCTGAAAGGGTGCCTGGGTGGCTCAGTTGGTTGAGCAAGTGCCTTTGGCTCAGGTCATGATCCTGGCCTTCCAGGATCAAGTCCTGCATCGGGCTTCCAGCTCCTTGGGGAGTCTGCTTCTCCCTCTGACCTTCTCCTCTCTCATGCTCTCTCTCACTCATTCTCTCTCAAATAAATAAATAAAATCCTTAAAAAAATTTTTTTAAAAAAAGAATTTGTTTTGAAATTAAAAGCAGACACAAAATAACTATGTGAAAAAGCATACTGTGTGTTAGGGAAAATCAAACTGGAATGGCTAACACCAAAATGTATTCTAGGAAAATGACTGTACTTAAAAGAACTGGAGGACAGCAAAGCTAAAAAAATAAAAATAAAAATAAAGAGTTATTTGTAAGGAGGGTAAAAGACTGGCCTCTGCTTTCCCAGACAAAATTCAACTAAAGACAGCAAAGCAACACCTACAAGATACTGAAAAGAAGCAAGCATAAGGCAAATTGTCCTTCAGTGCCAAAATGTTAGCAAAACATCCCTAAATGTGCAGTAATGTAGGAAATACTGTTCTTAGGAATTCTTTAAGAAACTACTGGGTGTGAATCTCAGTGAACCAAGAGATGACAAAGGAAAGTATGACAAAGGATTTGTTATCAACACTAAACGTATGTATTGGTGAAAGTAAGACACACAATGTGGTCATAACACAAAACCATAAGCTATTTTGAGACACATTTACAATAAAGTAATTCTTGGGGCCCGTGGGTGGCTTAGTCAGTTAAGCATCTGCCTTTGACTTTGGTCATGATCCCAGGATCCTGGGTTTGAGTTGCACATCAAGCTCCTCCCTTAGTAGGGAGTCTACTTCTCCCTCTCCCTCTTACCTCTGCTTATGCTCTCTCTCTCTCTCAAATAAATAAATCGTAAAAAAAAAAAAAAAAAAAGTAATTCTGAAACGGTGGAAATGAAGGAACAGTGTGCAATATGGTTCAAAAAGAAAGCAGAGAACATTTTCACCTTAGACTAGGTAGGGTTCACACCAAAACCATCATCATGTTTTGTTCAATCTAAAATGTCATTGAGGGGGACGCCTGGGTGGCTCAGTTGGTTAAGCGGCTGCCTTCGGCTCGGGTCATGATCCCAGCGTCCTGGGATCGAGTTCCACATCGGGCTCCTTGCTCGGCAGAGAGCCTGCTTCTCCCTTTGCCTCTGCCTGCCACTCTGTCTGCCTGTGCTCGCTCGCTCTCTGACAAATAAATAAATTTTTTAAAAAAATAAAAAAATAAAATGTCATTGAGGGGCACCTGGGTGGCTCAGTGGGTTAAGCCTCTGCCTTCGGCTCAGGTCCTGGGATTGAGCCCCGCATCGGGCTCTCTGCTCAGCAGGGAGCCTGCTTCCTTCCTCTCTCTCTCTGCCTCTCTGCCTGCTTGTGATTTCTCTCTGTCAAATAAATAAAATCTTTAAAAAAATGTCATTGATTTTATGATTCGCTATCATTTTATGTTTCATTAAAAAAGAATATATCCTCCAATTAAATTGTGATTCAATACTTTCTTGTGACTTAAGATTTTTATTCTGTACTTAATGAAATAGGTAGACTTAGTAAAACAAAGACTTTTAAAAATCATGTATCACTACTAGGCATTCAAAAGAGAAATACATCAATGAAACATATGGTTTATTATTTCCAGAGATTCTTGATATTCAGAGACCATTTCTTTGAATCCACTACTAACTGAAATTCACAATGTCCATGATGTTCTGCATGGTATCAGTTTCTGTGCCATCAAGAACATTGGTGATGCACATTTCCTAACACCTCTCCATTATTGATTCCAGAATTTTCTCCAAAGTTCTTGACTCTTGTGCAAATCTTGAAACAGTTGGCATACATGAATCACGTAATTTGAGGAGAGCTTAATAAAGAAATTATTTATATCGATATGGGCAGGGTGTGTAACTCAATATCCCAGGAAGTAGGGGGCCCTTATAATTCCTAGTCCTGATAGGGCAAGAAGAAAGACCAGTACTGCCAATTGTAGAGTCCAGCTATTAGGAGCCATAGCCTCTGATGAGAGCCACTGCTATAGCTGTGGAGTAAGCCAAGGGAAAAATATCCTAACCTCCTTCCTTCATCTCCTGCTGGGGTTCCTTATTGGTTGAACACAACTAACATCCATAAAGTCAATGAGCCCCTTAATCAATACAGTCCTTCCAGGATCCTCCAGACTGGAAATAATGGATATTGAAACAAAGCACCTATTAAGCTGTAGCCACCTGATTTTCTTGTGTATTTTACCCAACCCTGTCACAGCATCGCACTGTGTAGTAATTTATTTGCCTATCTGCCTAGAACCTATTTGCCTCTTCTTGAGGCCTGTGGCAGAGTCAGTGTCTAGCTTAATTATGCATTCCTAGAGTGCAGTGATGGGGACATAAAGCTTTGGGTATTATGGTTGGGATTCTAAGTGACTGGGTGTCCTGCTGGCAAATCTGATCCACTAAGTCTGGAAGAAAACCCAAATACCTGGGGTCATTACGGTCACAGACAATGATGCCAACGTATGGCAAAATTTTGAGAACAACTGAAATAATGTATTTACAGGTGACTATAATACTATTATTCAGTTACTTGGATTATCCTAAATTGAAACCCATTACTCTAAGGATCTTAAAGAACTCTTGAGGAAGCCCAGAGGAGATTCACTTCTTCCCCAATTTTTTGGTTTCCATAGGGATAGATTTCTCCTAATGAATCCTGTTTTCAGACTTTTGGGAAGATGGCAGAGAATGAGGATCCTCAACTCACTTCATTCCATGGATACACTGAGATTATAGCCACACTGGTGCAACACACTCTGAAAAGCACCCTGAAGACTAGCAGAACACACTCTCCACAGTTAATCATGGAGAAGTGGCCACACTAAAAGGGTAGGAAGGGTGGAAAATTAGTAACGGAAGTCAGGAACCAAACCCCTGGCAAGAGTAACCACAAACAAGAGGGACACCACGATATTTTTTTCAATTTAAGCACAGTATTGTATATTCTGGGTAGTATACATTCATTTCAATAGTTCAAATTGAATTGAATGAATTCATTAAATTCAATAGTATATATTCATTTTATTACAAATGAATATAGACTCTCAATTTTTTTTGTTTTTATTTTTTAAATTTCTTTTCAGTGTTCCAGAATTCATTGTTTATGCACCACATCCAGTGCTCCAGGGACACCACAATTATATAGAAATGCGAAGATCATACCCCACATCAGGCACCCCAGTTATGAGGACCTGCACTGGGAAGATGGGTCTCTAAACATACATCTTTGAAAATCAGAGGTGCTTAACTTCACAAGTTTTTACGGTCAGAGAGACTTAACTCTAGGTACTTTGAACATCAGTGGGCTTAGGTCCAAGAAAGCAGGAGGGCAACAGAAAACAGTCCCCACTCTTAAAGAACCCGTTTAACAAATAACCAAAATGGAGCATAGAAGCAACAGTTTGAGAAACCTCTGGGGTACAATGTGAGGGAGACTTATTTACTAATTTCAGGATGTACACTAGAGGGGCAGGGATTTTTTTAAGAGAGTTTTTCAAGGACAAAAGATCTGGCAGGTGCCACTCCCCCTCTCCCCACCTCCCACCTAGGTAACGGGACACTTACAGACCCAGCACTATAAAACAGTCTCCACCTACCCTGCTAGCACTGTATACCCTGCTCCTATGTTCTACTATGGATCCACCCCTCTAAGTCACCCCAGTCTAAAGGAGACTTTCCAAAACAGCTCCTGCCCTGACATACTCTGCAAGCAGCCTCAGCAGAGCAAGTGCCATTCCAAAGCAACTCTTGTCCTGGAGAAAGGGTAAGATAACCACATACACTAGTGCACCTGTAGTCCCAGCAGCCAAACCTTATAGCCACTAGCACAGAGAGCATCTTGGCAATTAGTAGGGCTTCAGTCCTACTAATCATTAACAAAATCATCAACAAAAACCTCTAAGGGGACAATGTGCAGGGAAAACTCCCTGTAGTTCAGTGTGACAGCAGCCCTGGCATATGGTCTGACCACTGACACCCACCTAGCCATAAGCCTGTAGGGGCCTCAGGCTGGCCCCTTTACATCACAGGACAAAACCTTGTCCAGTGTAACCACAACAAACAAAGTGGGCCATTGCACTGACTGCACTGAAGGCAAACACAGCTCAGCCACAACAGTAGGGCACACACAATTCACACTGGTGAAACTCTGAAATGTCCAGTTCTGGGAAAGAAAAGAGGCATTGTTCTGCAAAGCACCACAGGATCTCTTCTTCAAAAGGCACTACTTTCAAAATAAGGAGATACAGTTGACTTCCCTAATATACAGAAACATAGAAAGTCAGACAAAATGAGGAGACAGGGAAATATGTCTCAAATCAAAAAACAGGACAAAACCACAGGGAAAAAAGAAAAGAAAAAAGGTAAATGAAATGGAAATAAGCAATATGACTAATAAAAACTTAAAAGTAATGGTCATAAAGATACTCACTGGGCTAGAAAAAGGAGTTGAAGATCTTAAAATTTCAACAATGAGAGAAAATATAAAAAGAAACCAATGGAGAAAAAAGAAAACCTCAGTAATTAAAATTAAAAATACACTAATGGGAATCAATAGGAGATTAGAGGAGGCAAAAGCATGAATCAGTGATCTAGAAGACAGAGTAATAGAAAGCAACCAAGCTCGGGGAGCCTGGGTGGCTCAATGGGTTAAGCCTCTGCTTTTGGCTTGGGTCATGATCTCAGGGTCCTGGAATCGAGCCCCACGTCAGGCTCTCTGCTTAGTGGGAAGGCTGTCTCCTTCTCCTCTCTCTTTCTCTACTTGTGATCTCTGTCTGTCAAATAAATAAATAATTTAAAAAGAAAGAAAGAAAGCAACCAAGCTAAATAGCAAAAAGGAAGAAGAACAAAACATAAGAATAGGTTAAAGGATCTCTGGCATATAAAAGTGTAATGGCATTCCCATTATGGAGATCCAAACAGGAGAAGAGAGAGAGAGAGAAGGTAGCAGAAAATTTATTTGAAATAATAGCTGAAAACTTCCCTCATTTGAGGAAGGAAACAGACCTCTAGGTCCAGGAAGCACAGAGAGCCCCTAAACAAAATTAACTCAAGAAAGTCCACACCAAGATATATAATAATTAAAATGGCAAAAGGCAGTGATGGAGAATTTTAAAAATAGCAGCAGAAAAGAAAATTCATAGAAAGGAAACTTCATAAGGCTATCAGCTGGTTTTTCAGCCAAAATTTTATAGGTCAGAAGAGAGTGGCATGATATATTCAAAGAGCTGAAAGGAAAAAAAACCCACAACCAAGAAGCTAAACACAGGAAGGTTAGCATTCAGAATAGAAGGAGAGACCGAGTGTCCCAGACAAACAGAAGTAAAGAAGTTTACCACCATCCAAATCAGCCTTACAAGAAATGTTAAAGGAGATTCTTTGAGTGGAAAGAAAAGACAGTAAGAAAGGAGTGAGAAAAGAAAAATATGAAAGGAAAAAAATTCATAGGTAAATGCAAACCTATAATAAAAGTTGTAGATTAATCAGTTATAAAACCACCACAGAGGCTGAACAGCGCACAAGAGCAGCAAAATGAATTATATCTATTAAAAATCAAAGGATTTACAAAATTAAAGAATGTAAAGTATGGCTTTATGTACATAAGTGTGGAGAGAGGAATAAAAATTTAGTGCTTTTAGAATGGATTCAAACTTAAGCAACTACCAACTTAACTGTAACACACATTAAATGTTATATATGAATATATGGTAACCCCAAATCAAAAACCTATCGTATGTATACAAAAAGTAAAGAAAAATGTATGCAAGCATAACACTCAAAAAGCTATCAAGCTACAAGAGAGCAAGAGAAGAAGAAAGAACAGAGAATAACTACAAAAATAATCATAAAAGAACAAAATGGCAATATGTACACACCTATCATAATTACTTTAAGTATAAATGGACTAAATGCTCCATACAAAAGACATAGGGTGACTCAATGGATAAAATAGTAAGACCTATCTATATGTTGCCTATAAGAGAATGACTTCAGACCTAAAGACACTTGCTGATTGAAACTGAAGGGGTGGAAAAGTGTTCACCATGCAAATAGAAGTGAAAAAAAAAAAAGCTTGGTAAGCAATGCTTATACTGGATGGAATAGATTTTAGAACAAAGACTGTAATAAGAGCCAAAGAAGGACATTACATAATGATAACAGGAACAATCCAAAAAGAAGATATAACAACTGTAAATGTTTATGTACCCAGCATAGGAGCACCTAAATACATAAGCAACTATTCACAGACACAAAGGAAGAAATACAATAGGAGAGGACTTGGACACCCCAACCTAAATAAATGGATAGATCATCCAGACAGAAAGTCAACAAGGAAACAGTGGCTTTGAATGACACATCAGTCCAGATGTGCTTAACAGATGTATTCAGACCATTTCATCTAAAAACAGTAGACAGAACACACAAATTCTTTTCAAGGGCACATGGAACATTACCCAGAACAGATTAATACCATATTAAGCCACGTAATAAGTCTCAATAAACTCAAAAAGACTGAAATTATATCATGAATCTTTTCTGACCACAGCTGTATGAAACTAGGGTTCACTCACAAGAAAAAAATCTGGAAAGAAAAATACACAGACTAAATAACATGCTACTAAACAATGAATGGATCAACGAAGAAATCAAAAAGGAAATCAAAAAACATGAAGACAAATGAAAATGGAAATACAACAGTCAAATTCTTTGGGATGCAGACAAAAGCAGTTCTAAGAAAGCAGATTATAGCAGTACAGGTCTATATAAAAAAAAAACAAAAACATATGAAAATAAGGGGTGCCTGGGTGGCACAGTGGGTTATAGCCTGTGCCTTCGGCTCAGGTCATGATCCCAGGGTCCTGGGATCGAGCCCCACATCCGGCTCTCTGTTCAGTGGGCAGCCTGCTTTCCCCTCTCTCTCCCTGCCTCCCTCTCCACCTACTTGTGATCTCTGTCTGTCAAAAAAAAAAAAAAAGTCTCCAAGAAAAATATGAAAATAAAAATGAAAAAAGTGAAATATGAAAAAAAAGAAAAATATGAAACAACCTAAATTTACACCTAAAGGAGATAGAAAGGGAATAAACAAAGCCCAAAGCCACTAGAAGAAAGAAAACACAAATTAAAGCAGAAATAAATGAAACAGACACTAAAACAAAATAACAGAAACAAAAGAACAGATCAATGAAACCAAGACTTTGTTCTTTGAAAAGATAAAAAATTGGGGCACCTGGGTGGCTCAGTGGGTTAAAGCCTCTGCTTTCGGCTCAGGTCATGATCCCAGAGTCCTGGGATCGAGCCCCACATCAGGCTCTCTGCTCCGCGGAAAGCCTGCTTCCTCCTCTCTCTCCCTACCAGCCTCTCTTGCATACTTGTAATCTCTGTCAAATAAATAAATAAAATCTTTTAAAAAAAAAAAGAAAAAAAATTGATCAATATTTAGCCAGACTAAAAAGAGAGAGAATTAAAATAAAGTCAGGAATGAAGTAGGGGAAATAATTGACATCAGAGAAATGCAAATATGAAATTATGAAAAATTACAAGCCAACAAACTGGTCAACATAAAAGAAATGGATAAATTACTAGAAACACATACCTTACAAAACTGCATTAGAAAGCAATACAAAATTTGAGGAGACCCATTATGAGCAATGATAACCAGTAATCAAAAACTCCCCCAAAACAAAATAGCTTCTTTACAAGTGAATTCACCAAACATTTAAAAACAATTAATACCTATTCTTCTCAAACTATTCCAAGAAACAGATGAGAAAGATAAGTGTCCAAATTTATTCTACATGGCCAACATTACACTGATACCAAAACCAGACAAAGACAGCACAAAAGAAGAAAACTACAGACCAATATTATTGATGAACATACATGCAAAAATCCTCAGTAAATTATTAGCAAACCACATTGAATACTACATTTAAAAAGTCAACATGATCAATTAGGATTTAGTCCAGGAATACAAGGGTGGTTCAATATCTGCAGATCAATCAGCATGATACATCACCTTAACAAGACAATGGATAAAAACCATATGATCATTTCAATAGATGCAGAGAATGCATTGACCAAGTACAACATCCATTCATGATAAAAACCCTCAACAATGTAGGTCTAGAGGGAACATACCTAAACATAAAAAAGACAAAGTATGAAAAACCTACAGCTAACATCATCCTTAATGGGGAAAACTGAAAGCTTTTTCTCTAAGATCAAGAACAAGATAAGGATGTCCATGTTACCACTTTTATTTAACATAATACTGGAAGCCCTAGCCACAGCCATCAGACAAGAAATAAAACACATCCAAATTGCTAAGGAAGAAGTAAAACTTTCACTATTTGGAGATAATGTGATTCCATATATAGAAACCTTAAAAACTACTAGAACTGATAAATGAATTCAGTAAAGTTACAGAATACAAAATTAATATACATAAATCTGTTGTATTTCTATATATTGATAATGGAATACAGAAAGAGAAATTAAAGAAATTAAGAAAACCCTCTACTACAATTGTACCACAAAGAATAAAATACCTAGGAATAAACTTAACCAGGGAGGTAAAAGATCTGAACTCTGAAAACCATAAAACTGATGAGAGAAATTTAAAAAGACACAAATGGAAAGATATTCCATGCTCATGGATTGGAAAAGGAAATTGTTAAAATGTTCATACCATGCAAAGTACCCTATAGATTTAATGCAATCCCTATCAAAATACAACAGTTTTCACAAAACTTGAACAAATACTACTAAAATTTGTATGGAACAACCAAAGACCCTAAAGAGCCAAAGCAATTTTGAGAAAGAACACAGCTGGAGGAATCATGATCCCAGATTTTAATATACACTACAAAAGGGGCGCCTGGAAGGCACAGTTAGTTGGGTGTCCACATCTTGGTTTTGGCTCAGGTCATGACTCTGACATCAATCCTGAGTCAGGCTCTGTGCTCAATGTGGAGTCAGCTTGGGGTTCTCTCTCCCACTCTTCCCCCTGTCCAAACTCCCTGCATGTGCCTTTCTCTACGAAATGGATAAAGGACCTCAATGTGAGACAGGAACCCATCAGAATCCTAGAGGAGAACATAGCCAGTAACCTCTTTGATATCAGCCACAGCAACTTCTTTCAAGATATGTCTCCAAAGGCAAAGGAAACAAAAGCAAAAATGAACTTTTGGGACTTCATCAAGATCAAAAGCTTCTGCACAGCAAAGGAAACAGTCAACAAAACAAAGAGGCAACCCACGGAATGGGAGAAGATATTTGCAAATGACAGTACAGATAAAAGGTTGATATCCA
>PISX010029334.1:0-20202 GCA_004024625.1 Mellivora capensis
GTCTGTAGAAGGGACTCTGAGTTGGCTGCCTAAAAGTTGTTAGGTTGGGACAAGTGAGTGGACACAGAAGCTGAATAAAACAAAATCAAGACTACCTCTTAGTATACAGTAAGCTTATTATGAGTAATAGGATAAATGAAAAATGCATTTCCTTTAAGGACACCATTCACTAATTTCACAAAGATAAAGGTTCAAGACTTGGGAAAGAGATGTTAGTGGAGTGGACTCAGGTAGTCTCTTCCTTACTGGCACACAAGCATAATCTAGCATTATTTATTAAGGCATTTTATTAAAAAGATTGAGTTTTTAAAAATACTTTATTTTGGGGGGCGCCTGGGTAGCTCAGTGGGTTAAAGCCTCTGCCTTTGGCTCGGGTCATGATTCCAGGGTCCTGGGATTGAGCCCCACATTGGGCTCTCTGCTCAGTGGGGAGCCTGCTTCCTCCTCTCTCTCTGCCTGCCTCTCTGCCTACTTGTGATCTGTATTTGTCAAATAAATAAATAAAATCTTAAAAAAAAAAAACCCAAAACTTTATTTTTTTAGAGCAGTTTTAGGTTCACAGCAAAATTGAAAGGAAGATACAGAAATTTCTTAATGTACTTCCTACTCCCTATCACATACCTAGCCTCCCCCATCAGGAATATCTCCCACCAGAGTGCTACATTTGTTACAACTGATGGACCTATCTTGACAAATCGTAACACCAAAGTCCATAGCTCATCTTAGAGCTCACTCTTGCTGTTGTACTTTCTATGGGTTTGGACAAATGTATACTGACACGTATCCATCATTACGGTCTCACACAGAGTACTTTCAATGCCCTAAAAATCCTCTGTGATGTTTTTACATCCCTCCTCCACACTAAGCCTTGGCAACCATTGATCTTTTTACTGTCTCCCTAGTTTTGCCTTTTCCGGAATATCTCACAGTTGGATTTATATGGTATGAAGCCTTTTCAGATTGGCTTGTTTCACTTAGTAAATCTGCATTTAAGATCCATCCCTCCGTGTCTCTTCATGGCTTCTTAGTTCATTTCTTTTTATTACTGAATAATATTCAACTGCTTGTATGTATCACAGTTTATTCATCCATTCATCTAGTGAGGACATCCGGATTGCTTATTAGTTTCAGGAGAATTTTTGGGTTACTTTTTCTCAGATTTTCTGCACAGATAACTATGTCATCTGCAAACAAATACAGTTTTATTTCTTCCTTCCCTCTCTGTATACCTTTTATTTACTTTCCTTGTCTACTGAATTAGCTATAACTTCCAGAATAATGTTAACCAGGAGTGGTGAGAAGGGGCATCCTTGCCTGATCTTACTGGAGAAGCTTCAAGTTTCTGAGCATTACCTATCATGTTAGCCGCAAGTGATTTGTAGATAATGTTTAGGAAGTCAAGAAAGTTCCCATCTATCCCTAGTTTACTAAGAGAATTTTTCTCATGAATTGGTGTTGGATTTTGTCAAACACTTTTTCTGTATCTATTGAAATGATGATGTGATTTTATCTCTTAGTTTATTTATGTGATAGTTTGTATTAATTGGTTTTGAATGTTGAACCAGGCTTGCGTATCTTGGATAAATTCTGCTTGGCAGTGTATTCAATTCTTTTTATATATTATTGGGTTTGATTTGCTAATATTTTATTGAGGAAAAATGTAACTAGAATTCAATTTTCATCACAAGTCTCAAGAGCTTGCCTTGATTCTTTGATTTACTTACATGACTTTTGTCTTAAAGACTAATATTTGAATTTGTTGATTTTCCAGATCTTCCACCCTTGGTACAAGACTATTTTGTTTCTGTAGTTAGTTGATATTTTTCAAGACCTTCATTCTCTCAAATCTTTTCCCTTAGGTTTACTGCATGTTTCCTTTCAGTGTTATCACATTTAAAATAAGAACGATATTAGTCTCATAAGGTCTCAATCAAAATTATGTAAGAAAGAGTTGTGAACAATGCCTAAACTATAATGTACTTACATATATACTCTGGAACTTACAGACTAACTATTAATACATTCATAGTAGTTTGCTAGTGCTGCCATAAAAAAAAAAAATGCCACAGTCCGGATTCCTTAAACAACAGAAATTTTTTTTCTCACAGTTCTGGAGGCCAGAAGTCCAAGATGAAAGTGTGGACAGATTTGTTTTCTTTTCTGATCATTCCCCTTGGCTTAGAGGTAACTACCTCCTTGATCCGTCTCACCTGGCTTTTCCTGTTTTTGGAAGTTAGGGCTCCAACATATGAATTTTGGGAGAGGTGGACATAAATCATCCCATAAGAACATTCCACCTGATTGCTGTAGACATTATTGAAATTGCCTTCCAAATAGTATTAAAGTAATAGGAACTGGAGATGGATTGGATCTCCCATGTCTTCGATAGAGGCTAAAAGTAGAACCTACATAACACGGTAAATGCAACATGTTAAAAGTAAAATAACTTACTGATATCACTAGAGTTAGTATTTTTATGTGTTTATGTGTTTTATGTGTTTATTATTCTTATTTCCCTGACTGAAAATTTCTCACTTCTTGAAGGAAAGCAAAATATTCAAATTCTTTAGGAAAGCCTGAAACTGTCAGTACCACAAAGAATATTATTAAATGCTGAATACTGCCGTCTATAATTCTGCCCTTCACTACTTCTCTACAAATACCTCAAACTTATTTGCTTATGAAGACCTTCCTAACAACTTCTGACTGCCTGTTGTGAAAGGAGTTCAAACCACAGCAATTTCAACATATTTTGCATGAAAATTTGGTGGGAGCATTTCATGAAGTATTAGAGCAAAAATAAGCATCATCAATGTTCTTTCACTGCTTAACTAGGTAATTTGGTTTAGAGCAAGTAATTAAGTTTATTTAACATGATTAGTTTAAAAAAACTTCTTGTTGTATTTTTCTTATAATTAAGGCATTCTGTAAATGCTAGCAACATTTCTCCCATTTGTTCCCATGTTGATGATTTCTAATATATTAAATGCTTGGTTAATTAATTAAAATGTCAATACTTCCTATGAAGTCTATAGAAATTATTCCACAGTATTTAGATTAATTATACTTTAATTTTCAAAAGGCCTAAACATTTTCATAACATGGTATCTTATCTGTTTGTACATACACATACACACACACACACACACACACACACATTCATTTCAAATACAAGTAATTTGTTAGACAAACTTGATCCATCTGAAACCCAAGAAAGTAAAAAAAAGCTCTCACAAAAGTTGATAAATGTCACAGTAGTCAGGCATTAAATCTTTTGCACTCTAATTATAAAGGAGTCCTTGGGCCTTCTCTCAGATAATTTTGCCTTTATTTTCCCACTCTTCTACCTGAATCGATTAAACCAAAATTGAGTAAAATAGATAAATATAAAAGGGCAGACTCATTGACACCAACAAGAACTGATAATTGAAAGCCTAAGAATGTGGAGAAAGAGTTCAAAACTATGAAAAGCATAGTTTTCTATGCTTCTTCTGCAATTTCATGTGGGCCAAAAGAAAGAGCTATTAAAATCGGTGTCTAAATAATCTTAAACTTCCAACTAGACCATAGAGGTTAATTCAACTGAGGTTAATTCCAAAGCTCTGAATTATAAAGAAAAGGTTAATTATGTTCTCCATATTTTGTTTAAAAAGGAGATATTATATAACATGTTAGATTTTCAGCCAAAGGTTTTTCATACATTGTAAAAAAAAAAGTGTTGTCTCTTAAAACTCAACTATTTGGAACATTATTTGCATGACTTTTGGATCTCTTCATTCTCTAATCTTGGATAACAGATTTTCTTGATATTCACTCACTGCCCCTTTTCAAAATGGTTGCCAAGATTCTAAGACATTCAGTCCCACAGTCACCATATAGAAGTTAGATTACTGGACTTATCACAAAGGCCGATGCTGTTTGTAAGTCCTGGGATATTGATTATTTTTCCTTAACAGAAAAAGCTGCAAAACTCCGGTCTCTGCCTGTAGAGCCAAAGTCCGAGCCAGAGTTGTGTCAGCAACCATTAGCCCATGAAGAACGATAAAATAGAAGTAAAACCGGAAAGGAAAAAGACAAGAAAGTACATAGGAAGGACAGAAAATAAAATGGTTCGATACAACAATATCTCAATTATATTTTTAATAGCCATTACAGCTTCCTGGCACCTAAGCGGTAATCACATGATCAATGCTATGTAAATAATATTTATAGCCATTTGTTTGAACAGATACAAGTCAAAGTGTATATGGGATAGAGATGGAAATTAATCAGTATTATTAAAAGGACTTTTATTTTATTTTATGTTAAATATTTAGTTAAAATAATTAAAGCAAAATCATATAAAATAATTATTTTTACATGTTTACCTAAATATTATGTATTTTTTAAAATATTTTATTTATTTATTTGTCAGACAGAGAGAGAGTACAAGAAGGGGGAGCGGCAGGTGGAGTGAGAAGCTGGCTCACTGCGCAAAGGGCCGGATATAGGACTCGATCCCAGGACCTTGGGTTTACAACCTGAGTCAAAGGCAGACGTTTAACTGACTGAGCCACCCAGGCATCCCATATCTAAACGTTACTTAGTTACTTCCTTTACCATCAAGGGAGGTATTAACTATTTCTCTTGTCCTTCTCTATGGCATTTACCAGTGCCATAAACACAAAGGCCAGTCAGCAAAAATTATACACAAAGCCTTGTTAATTTCTCCTCACCAATGATCAAGTTATTCTGTAGCATAAAATCTTTTCCAAGAACTACCAAGAAGATATTAGAAAAAGGAACTGTTTGACATGAAGAAAAACAGTATTGGTTCAATAAACATTTGTTGAGCTCATCCCACGTGCCAGAGCCATCACAGGTGCTGAATAGATCAAAAGAAAAATCACAGTACTTGGCTTCAAGGAGCTCACAGTCTTATGAAGAAGAGAGACATGTAAATGACTAATTATAATACCACGTGGTAAATGTACATGCTCCAGACATGGAAGGGGGAGTGAAAACCCATCCTGAGAGAGGAAATAGGGGGACCTTTCTGAATCCTGAGTCTAAAGATCTTAAAGAGTGAGTAGTATCTAGCCAGAGGTAAAGGATTTTATTTCAAGGTAATAAAATAATAAGAAAATTTACAGAGGTAATATTCACAGAGCATAGCATAGGAGAGAAAATCCTAGCAAATCTGGAATTACTGAGCATAAAACAAAAGTCAGGAAAGGATGAGAGGTGAGGCTAGGTAGAAGGTTGGGGTCCATACAGGATATATCTTGTTAAGGAGATTGGGTTTTATTTTAGAGGATCTACAAAGTAAGGGATAAGGATTCAGGTCAGAGTTTTAAAATAATGTAATACAGCAGCATTATTTACAATTCTTAAAATTGTAAATTTAAAAAAAATTTAAATTCTTAAAAAGGAAGGGAATTCTGACACATGCTAAAACAGGGGTGAACCTTGAAAACATTATGCTAAGCAAAATAAGGCTGACACAGAAGGACAGATATTGTAAAACTCCACTTGTATGAGGGACCTAAAATAGTCAAACTCATAGAGATATAAAGTAGAACATAGTTGCCAGTGGCTGGGACAGAGGGATGTGAACTTAGTATTTAATGGGTATAGAGTTTCAGTCTGGGAAGATGACAATGTTCCCACGGTGGACGTGGTGGTGATGGTTGCACAGCAGCATGAATGAACTCAATGCCACTGAATTGTATACTTAAAAATAGTAAAGATGGTAAATGTTATGTATATTTTGCCACAATAAAAATAATATAGTAATATTTATATAAAATAATATAGTAGTATTATATATATACTATATAATATATATATGTTATTCCACCCCCCAAATAGTTATTTATTGGCAGTGAGCTGGAAGGAGCAATAGAGAGCATATACACACAACACTACGTACCAATGTCACTGGGAAGGCAAAAGTGATGGGAAGACCTGGAGCCCCAAGTGAGGCCCTCTCTTCAAGAATGAATGTGGGATGGGGCAGGGCCTGGAGTGTTGAGGGGACAGACTTGGAACACTTCCATTCAGTAGTCATGGTTAGAGATGAAGACAGACTTGCTGGCTGCAGCCCTGGCCCCACCACGTGAGGTCTACTTTCCTTGCCAGGTGAGGCTGTTGGCCTGGGCTCCCTTGACAAACTCCTCCTGGGCAGTCCTCAGGTTCTCCTCTCTCCACCCCAGGACTTCACAGGGCAGAAGCCTGCAGAGCTTGGCTACAGGAGAAGATCAGGCCCCAAGCTTCAGCGGGGGCGGGGAGCACTATTATATTTTAACAGAAGGATTTTAATGTGGGAAATGTTTACATATTAAGTGTTCTGGAATGTTATATGAACTTGGATGAGATGAGATAGCCATGGATCCAGGGAAACTAAGTGAAACACACTAGCCTAACACTCCCTCAAACAGAGCAGGAAGAGTAAGGCGGCAAGGGAGGGAAATGATTTGGGAAATATTAGGGAATCTAATTGGCAAAAAAATTGGCAGGCTTTGGTGATTAACAGGAGCCCCAACTATCTATGCTCAAAACGTAGTGTCTTAAAACAACAATTTATGACATTTCACAGCTTTGTGGATGTCTCAGTCAGTTCAGGCTTTTATAACAAAGGACTATAGACTGGGTAGCTTCAACAAGAAACATTTATTTCTCATAGTTCTGAAGGTTGGGAAATCTAAGATACCACAGATTCACTGTCTGGTGATACCTTGCCTTCTTGCTGTATTTTTACATAGTGGAAAGAGGACTAGGGAGCTTCTTCGTCCTCTTTTATAAGGGCAAAGTAACCCCACTCCTGAAGGAGCCACCGTCATGCTTTATCTCCTGCCAAAGGCCTCACCTGATGATACCATCACTTTGAGGCCTGGTTTCAATACAGGAATTGTTTGGTGGGGACATTCAGTCCATACCAGTGGACCAGGAATTTGGACAGGGATGAGGTGGTTGATTCTTCGGTTCCACATGGCAACAACAGAAGTTGCTAAGTAGGACTCCGCTAGAGGACGGCCTAGGGTGTGGGTGTAGGGCAAAGATCAAAGTTGACTCTTAGAACTCTTGTCACTGGAGTGAATGGTGTTAAGGCTGGGCTCAACTGTGATTACCAGCAAGCAAGACTACTCATTGTCCAGTGTGGTGGCCTTGAGACAATCAGACTTTTTACATGGAATCTCAGTTTTCCCAAAGAGCCTAGGTGGAAGCTGCAAGGCGTCAGAGGACTAAGCCTTGGGAGTCACAAAAAGTCGTTTCTGTTGCATTCTATTGGTCAGGCAGATAGCCAAGGCAGGCTCTGACTAGAAAGAAAGATAATTACATGGCACCTCAATTTGCAGCTGTCTTTCATCTATCACATCAAGCTTTTAGAAATGATGGATATAAAATCATCAAGGATGACTCAGTTTTTTTTTAAGATTTTATTTATTTATTTGACAGACATAGATTACAAGTAGGCAAGAGAGGCAGGCAAGGAGAGAGAGGAGGAAGCAGGCTCTCCGCGGAGCAGAGAGCCCGACGTGGGGCTCGATCCCAGGACCCTGGGATCATGACCTGAGCCGAAAGCAGAGGCTTTAACCCACTGAGCCACCCAGGCACCCCGATGACTCAGATTTTTAACATGACTAACTGGGAGGGCCTCCTACTTGACAGAGATGACAGAAGAAGGACCAGGCTTAAAGAGAAAGATAATGAATTCATGTTTGGATAATAAAAGTTTGAGACAATAGTAAAAAAAAAAAATTGATTTAAATATTTAAATCATGATTAAATCACACAAGATTTTATAAAATCCATGTTCCTTTGGTATCTATTCTTTGTCTTTTTTCTCTCCTCTCCACTTCTGCCACATCCCCCAACATATGATCCTTTACTCAGCACTCCTCTATTCCAAGCAGAGAACTTACTCCGGACTTACACTGGACTTACAGTGATAATCAAGTCAGACAAGATGATACTATGTAGACAGGGATGGGAGACAGATAAAAAATAATTAAATACCAAATAAATAAAATGATTTCAGATTTTGTTATGGGTCAAGAAGATAATAGCATTGTGATATGAAAGGAAACAACTAAGGATAGAAGAGGATAGTAATTCGATTAGGTGTTCTGGAAGTCTTCACTGTGACGGTGATAATATAAGCTGAGATGTGATAAAGAAGCCATCCACACACAGCAGGTTGGAGGGAGTCTGTGGGGCAATGAGCGCAGAGGACAATGAAGACGCTTCCCTGGCTCCCGCCACTTTTTTTGCCTCCATGATTTGCAGATGGCTTTTCTTCCTGGCATGCCTTTTTCTAACCTTTTTGCTTGGATGGCTCCTAGCTTTCCACTGATGTTCAGTTAATGCATTTTCTTCTCCAGGAAGGCTTAGGTGAAGTTAGGAAACTTTTCCAGGCCTCCAGGAAGGCAGCTCTGCCATAGCTTCCGTAACCCGCACCATGATAGCTGTTCACTTGTTTGCCGTTCCTAATGATCTGACAGTTAGTTGAAGGTAAGACTTTTGTCTTTGATTTGGGTATCACTGGCGAGTAGCAAATAGTAAGGGCTCTCTTCATTGAGTGAGTGAGGACTAAATAAGGAAGGAAGAAAAGGAGGGAAGGAGGGACGAAAATGAGGGAAACATCGGGAGTGTCCTTACAAAAAGAGGTAGCATTTAAAGTGTTAGTGAGATCTGGCTACAGTGATATTTTTAGTTCATAGTCAGCATTTTCTGCGTGGGTAAGTATGTCAGTGCATACACACATGGACTTTATTATCTAAGCAAGAGTAAAATTCCAGGTTCTAGGAAGCTTCTAGAAGAAATCTAAACTCGGCCCAAGGCTTGCAGTCATCTCATTGTGCTGCCCTCGGTTTCTGGCACAGGAGAGACATTTGTGGAATTAATTATACCTGGAGAGAGAAAGAGCGTCTGTTGGCCAGAGCTACCTAGCTCCTTCCACTAGCCTCCTTGTGGGTTTACTGCCAACAAGATTTCCTGCTACCCCTCCTCCTTCCCCCAGTAGGTGAAGAGGAGAATGTGACAAAAAAGTTTCCAGGAAGCATGTCCCACAGCCACCTGGCAAAAATCACTGAGCTTGGAGAATGCCATGGAGAAAAATAATAGTGTCTATCACTTAAAAATAAAGCAATGGTCAAAGGAAAAGCAGGTCTTTTTATAAACGTGCAGAGAGCTGACAACAGGGTAGCTGGAATCCAGAGGAAGGTAAAAAGAAAACCATGGAGGAAGAAAGCCTTAGTTTTTTTCTGTAGCTGCCGAGGGCAAGCCACTGTGTGCTCCTAAAGCTGAAGGGAAAAAGGAAACAGAATGAGACACAAAGCCCAAGTACATAATCCTGCGTGATTGTTTTACCAGTTCTGTATTATCTAGAAGCAATCTGTACATTTAACACAGCTTCAGAATCACGGATCATGAAATTATAGCACAGGCATCAAAAATCTCAGAGAGTTTTACTCCATGTTTGTTTCCAAGAAGTCAAACAAAAAACCCGTCTATTTAGAAAAACTGACTATGCCTCATATGGTCAAAGGAAAATGAGAGGAAGGATAAGCTGAAAAGTTTCCTCTCAGATGCATAATTTATCAGGGATCTTGAGTAGGAGTTTATGTCTTAAAACCATCAAACATTTCTTGCAAACAGTGTTTCTGTTTTATAAATTTCCAAGATAATCTATTGGGCTTTTATAATTTTTTTAAAAAAGATTTTATTTATTTATTTGACAGAGAGAGATCACAAGTAGGCAGAGAGGCAGGCAGAGAGAGAGGAGGAAGCAGGCTTCCTGCTGAGCAGACAGCCCGATGTGGGGCTCGATCCCAGGACCCTGGGATCATGACCTGAGCCGAAGGCAGAGGCTTTAACCCACTGAGCCACCCAGGCGCCCTGCTTTTGTAATTTTTTTAGGAAACAATGTGAATTGGAATAAACTGTTAAATGGGCAATTTCAAAAATTGGTAAATCTTTATTTTGCTTAGTGATCAGAGACAGAGAAAATATGACCATTAAATAACAACCCAGGAAAAATAACCCTCAAATGTAAATGTAAATTTTGTGCAAAGAAACAAAAGAAATGGTTTTTCATAATTGACAAACTAAATGATTGCATCTGAATGATGGAAAACAGATGACCTCCTTGCTACTCTTGCTTGTCAATCATCATGGAGGCAGAAATACCAATTTCATACAGAAAACTAATTCATTTGCAGACTGAGAGAAGGTTTTCAATACACGGTGGATTTTTCAAAGATATTATCATTAACTTAATGTTTTTAGTTTATATCTGTGGCAAAGGAAAGCTACGTCAGAAAGTGTTGCTTATCCTGTGGGTATATGCATTTTTCTCAAGTGAATGGAAGAGTATACTTCTGAAAATAAATTGCTTAACCGTTTCCTTTTTGTACTTTTTTTTTAAGATTTTATTTATTTACTTGACAGAGAGAGATCACAGTAGACAGAGAGGCAGGCAGAGAGAGAGAGAGAGGGAAGCAGGCTCCCTACTGAGCAGAGAGCCCGATGTGGGACTCAATCCCAGGCCCTGAGATCATGACCTGAGCCGAAGGCAGCGGCTTAACCCACTGAGCCACCCAGGCGCCCCCTTTTTGTACTTTTTTAAAGCAGTATAAAATACAGGAATGAATATGTTTTGTTTCTAATTTAAAATTAAGATTAGTTATTTAGGTTTTGTAAGATATTAATTGATCACTTTCTAATGAATGCAGTTTCAAAGGATACATTTATACAGCATTTTGGACATATACAATTTCATGTTTAATTGTGGCAAAAAACCCAATCACTTTCAGATATGAATCAGGAGAAAGTGGTTTCATGTCATTTAATTAGTTGTAAACAAAACAAAACAAAACCTCATGGGGATTTGAATTCCAAGCTCTAAAAACCAAGTGTTAAATTAAATGCCTAATGACCTGTCATAATTCTGTCAGTCGGGCTGACAAGTCCTGAGCAGGTCTATGCTTCATCCATGACACAGAAGCAGGTCCAGGAATGTTTGGTCCCTAGTGGGGGGCTGGGCAGAGGCATTAGGGAGTCTGTGATCCACGTTGCCTTTGCCGAGCAACAGCAGGCATGTACCAACATGCCTGGAGCACGGCGAGGCAGAGGCCCCAGAATCAGTCAGTGAGTGTGCTCTGGAGAAGAGTGGGAGAAAAAACTATGCTAGAGGAATGCTTCTTTTTACCACTTTTACAAGTCTCGTAATTATCTGTATCTCTCAGTGTGGCCTCATGTATTCAAATCCTACTGTATACTTGGCATTTTGTTATAAGAGCTGCTGTGATATCAGTTCCCGATTCTGAGGGGTAGCGGGATGGAGGCATCATGCCTAAACTATATTTAAACATACAACTCAGAAGAACAAATTCAAATCAAGTATATAGTACACATTATGAATTACTTTTGCCAGCCTATAATGGAAGCATTAGAATATGGGCAACCTTAAGGGTTGAGATAAAACTTATACAATAAACATTTTTGATGAGAGTGTATGTTTTAATATAAATGGCTCAGAGAACTGACTCTACCAATAGACTGTAAGAAGGATAAACTTATCTTTGATATTCAAAAGTGTAATGTGACCCGTGAGGCTTAGATGAGCATTCGTTACAAGTATTAAAACACTAAATGACAAAGTCAACCCTTTTTGCTGCATCATATGCAAAAGAATCATGTATAGCATTTGCCTGTATATGTTTAGTCTTTCATATTGGGAGTCTATGAGGAGATAAGCAAAAACAGTGACAATAATAAGTAATAATAAATAATAATAGTTAGCTACTCTTCCATGGATAAATATGGCAGGAAGTATGCTAAGCTCTGAACTTGCATTGTCGTGAAAAACAAAACAAAAACAGAACAAAAAATGACACAAAAACTCTTCAGCGGTGCTGTAGGCATCGGGCAGGAGGGGGTAAGACTAAAGGCAAGGAGTTCTGATGGAGAAACAACACATGAAAAGAAATAAAGAACAAAGTCAAATGTGCAATAAAGCTGCCAGAACAAGAGAAAGCAACAATTAATTTTGACTTGGGAATATGTTGAGGAAAGGCTTCGCAGAGACAGCGGTATTTGAGAAAAGATCTGAAGGACATAAATGTTTTCAAAACAGTTCAAATCAGAGAAGAGAAGAAAAGGAGAGGAACATGGTAAATAATATCAAACTGAATTCAAAGAAATAAGTACATGTTAAATTAGTAAACCAAACTAAGGCAAAGGCATTATAAGCTTTACTTAGATAAATGAGTCTCCAAGTTTCTTCAGCAGAAAGATCTGCTATGGAGGGGAATAGTGTCTGCAGTACTTTCTCTTATTTTCTCCCTAAAAGTACTCTCTTCGCCATTCTTCTAGAACAGTTATGTGATGTCCATGATACAATGTCTCTATAGTATGAGATATTTTCCCCTCCAAATTACCCATATTTTGATGTGGAATTTACCAGGCACAAGAAAATTATGAAAGGTATATTTCAGACACCCCAGATTTGAACAAGAGTGAAAATGGTGGAAAACATTAGACTAAAAGATAATCAATGGGTCAATAATAATAATAATAAAATGATAATAGTTGGTCAGCTTCTCTGCCTAGTTTGTTGCAAAAGCAAAGCTTTTCGTAGCTGCAGACCAGCCATCAAAATCTACTGGATCTAAGAGGAGAAAGCCATTGTTTGCCAGTGCCATCCCAAGGTTCTGATACAAGAGCCAGGAAGCAACATTGTCATTGGTTTCTCTGTGATTTATTCATTTTTAATATTTATTTATTTGACAGACGGAGATCACAAGTAGGCAGAGAGGCAGGCAGAGAGAGAGAGAGGGGGAAGCAGGCTCCCTGCTGAGCAGAGAGCCCGACGACGCCGACGCAGGGCTCAATCCCAGGACCCTGGGATCATGCCCTGAGCCGAAGGCAGAGGCTTTAATCCATTGAGCCACCCAGGTGCCCCTCATTTTTAATTTTTGAAAAAAATTTTGATTTTTATTTTTTGGTAGAGATAGGTAGTGGTACACCTGCGAGGGTTGGTAGTTTCCAAATAAAGTCATACACAGAATGCTGTTTTTCCTCAATTGCTACCACAAGCACAAAATGACATCTGACTACGGATCTCTAGAAGGATCTTCCCATGTAGATTTCAGGTAGATAAAGAACATGAGTAGTATGTTTTATTCATTTTTAATATGAAATTCATACAGTAGCAAGTTCAAATTTAAAGTCATTTATTACTTCTTTTCAAATAAAATTTGAATTAAAAAATTTCTGTCATGATAAACTTATCGATAAATAATTTATAGAAAACAAAACTTATGAAATAGAGGTAAGTCTAGCCCTAGGCAGTTTTACGAAGACAAATTTCCTTTATTTCTGCTTCATTTATTATTTAACTGCTCCTCCCATTTCTCAACACTCTTTTGATGACCTCACCTTCACCTCTCCTTCTCTCTCACCTGGGGCATCCCCTGGTTGTGTTAGGGCTCTATCCTCCGTGGTTCTCCTGTCCCCTAATCTACTTCCTATGTCTTCTCTTTCTGACAGTAGATTTGGTTCTTGATTCCATATCAAGGAGTTTTGAATAAATCAAGAAACAAAAACTGTAAATTTTGAGAGATTTGAAGAGCTTTGCTTCTGGAATATTTGGAACCAACTGAGTTCACCATGCAGGATGACGGATGGCATCTGATTGACAGGAATCTCTTTACATTTCTCTCATTGCTCCATTGAAAAGATAAAAGATAAGAAGGGTATGAATAGTGGGCTGTTTAGACGTTGGTTTTTTCCTCCTGCCTCTTTAACAACTCCATTAATTAATTTATAAGAAAGAGCCTAGACTAGTACAAAAGTTTAAAATTAATGTTGCAAAGCTGCTGACATACTTTCACAAAAAAGAAAATTAAATTGAAAAAGATACGCTGTTGACTATGTAGAGATTTTTTTCCTAACTTTAATTTGAAGAGCTATAAAGAGATTGAATTGTAATGCTTTCACATAATAATGTATTTCACTGCTTTCTATTATTATTCAAGATCTAGGGTTCTTTACTGTAGACTAGTACCTTCACAATGTGGACAACCATGTGTAACAAACTAGGTAAGGTCTTTGCTGTGAACATATTTAAGGAACTCATGAAGGTCTCCAAATACATACAATGATTCTGCAAATATTAGGCAAGAACAGTGACAGCATGGAAGTGATATTTAATGACCATAAACTCTACATTGGCCAAAATTACACCAGGAACCAAGGGACAAGTTACTTGTTGAAGATATGTCCTCAATCACACCTCACTTTTATCTAATCCACAGGAGAAAACTCAGTTCCAAGGGGGTGGGTGCTTGATTCTGGCTCTCCCCCATTTTCCTTTGACACTATTCATTTTGAAGAGTAACACTAGAATGGGGTGCTGACTTCTAGCCCCTGTGAAGTGGACTTTCCCTGCTCTCTTTTCAGAGTGAGACTAAAGAGATTACTCTTTGAAGAAAAAAAAAAATAAAAGTGGTTAAGAAAGAAAGGAAAAGGAGACTTTGCACTCTTTGAAGAAGGCAAATGCTTTATCACAATGCAAAAACTAAAAAACAAAACCAAAAAAACCCTCAATGTCGAAATGCATAGCTTAATTATGAAGAAGCTGAGCCATGAAATAAACTCACATGCTCAGCTGACCTCGGCTAGAAGTTCCAGTTGGATCAGATTTACCTCATATTCACCACGATGACACGTAGGTGGAGGCAGTACCGGGTACAGCAGGTTTTGTAGTTAAGTATTAATAGGAACAATAAAATCCTTCTACCTATGCCTATAAAAATATCCATGATATTCAATTAATTCAGGTCTTTATTTTTGGATGATATTACAGAATTACCAGAATAAGTCTGTAATCAAGTTCCCGCAACATGAATTGTTTTAATATTGGAATTCATAAGAAGGCTGTTAGTAGGTAATTAACCTAAACACTGCAATTTAATCAGACAAAGAAACCTGCAGGGAACCGTCCAGAATTAAGAGATTCTGCAACTTCGGGTACGTTCATATTGAACACCTTCTACCTTTCAGTACAGAGTTATGACCAGTAAATATGACGGCTATGTTCCTGACACTCAGACCTGGAGGAGAAGAGAGAAATGTAACAATACAATGCAAACCAGAATGTGTGGAAGGAGGGCATTTATCCCAGAGATTGTATGTAGGGGGAATGCTTCATGGAACCTCCCTCTCGGAGGGGAGACCTGAGGTGAGTTTGGAAGAGTGAGTGGGACTTAGCCATGGAAAGATCAATAAGAAGCCATTCCAAAAACATAAGAGATGGACCAAAGACAAACCACAAACTTTCTTAAACTAAAACTGGGAAAACTTGTGGTAAAAAGACAGAAGGCAAGACATATATGCTGACGCAGAGTCTCATTTAAGACACACGATCTTACTAGAAAATCTTACATCAAATATTCTGAAGTCAATAATTTCTGAATAATTTACGAATATGTTTCATAAAACATGACCTACGATTTCAAAGAATTTATATGAAAGTAAAATCTTATTCTTGATTTAATAATGCTATTAGTCATCCAATATTACTTTGCTTTGGAAAAATTGTTCAACCCAAAGGAAATGTGTTCTTCAGTATTGAATGAAAGATACTCCAGAACAACTCTGTAAAAATTTTGTTTTAATTTTCCCTCTATTGTCATTTCAAAAGATGAAAAGAGAAAATGCAAATGCAGTGTCTTTTAAAAAATGTATCTTTTAAAAGGTATTACTAATTCTTTTTTTCTTGTTACATGTTACGTGTTTTTAGCCGCCCTTCATCCTGTTGTATCATTAAGGATGATCAGCCTCCAATTCCCACAATTTCATATTCGCAAAAGGTACAAGCATCTTGAAAGAAGTCTTAGAAATGATCAAACACTTTCTATAGCTTTCCCTCTGACACTTCTAAGGACTCAATTTGTGGCCTTTTTTTGAATAGGCTTTGAAGTTAAGCATGCTTTGTATATTCCTGGAATATACAAAAAGAACCTAAGCAAAGGAAAAAAAATGTTTAGTAGGAATGAACCTTTTTAGGGGTTCGGAAACAAGACTGAGAACAATATAGATTTAACATTTTATGATCTCCCTGTAATAGACAATCAGCTCTAGGACAGAGCCACACCCCCCATGGAGTCCTAAGTGCCCCAAGCAGTCCTTGGCATGTGTTTGGTAAAATATATGTTCAAAGAGTCAATGAATGAATAGAATGTATAAAAATGATTTGTGGGTAAAAATATACTCATATGTTAAGAAATTTGTACTACCTTTTTTTTTTTTTTTTGGTCTTGGACAAACTTTTGACAAGAATTTGGCAGCTTCATTTGATTAAATGTCACCGTAGTATTCCATTCAGAGAGTATGGTAAAAGACTCAATGAGTCTTTTTTTGGAATTTTTGTTCCAGTGCTTTCATGAAAGTTATTGTGGCCAAAGATAAAGTTAAATCCGTTATGATATCAGGACCCATATCAGGGTGGGCATAAAATGGAGCTAGGTTGCTTCACTAACTGCAGAGCAAACAAAAATGCAGCAAGTGAGCAAAGCCAGTTGCGGCTACTGTGTTCTTTCTTTCATTTTGTGGATTTCTGCATCCTGGGAATTCCATCTCACTCACCATTCACAGGATAACATCAACCCTGGACAGATTTATCATAGGAAAAGACCTTTGTAATTACTGTGTCGATTCCTTAAATCTCTCTCCCCACAGAAAACTAAAGAAAGAAAAGCATAATACTGGGTTAATAACAAATACTTGAGAAGAACTAGCTCAAATTCTAAGCCACATCAGTATCTTACCTCATTTTAACCTCTTTTTCTTTTTTTTTTTCTTAGATTTTTTTTATTTTTAAGTAATCTCTACACTCAACATTTGGCTCAAACTCACAACCGGAGGTGGAGTCACATGCTCCACAGATGGAGCCATCCAGGTGCCCCTCATTTTATCAGTTCTAGTACATGCTATTACTTTTAAATGTCATATTGAGTACATAAAAATCTCTACTCAAGTAAAGTTTTTCATCAATTTTTTATAGTTGTGTATTAAAATTATTCTAGTTCTGTTAATATATTAGTTCCCTGAGCCCTAAACACAAGAGGCTAAGAAAAATTAGTTGAAACTGTTGACAGGGCTCCAACTAGCATGTGTGATTTTGGAATCAGAGGGAATGCACACAAAAGAAGCTGTTTCCTTCATTGTTAGGGGAAAAGATCATTTCAACTAGTTTCAGTCTCCAATGACAACTGGCCAAGAACTCTAAGAAAAACTCGAGGAAGTAAATTCAGGTATCTTGATCCTTAAATATTTAGTAAGTAGCAGTAGACAAAGCAGCCAAAGCTAATGTAGAATAATTAGGGCCGACTGCAAAAAAAACTGAATACATTTTTATTCAGAAGTCTCTTTTATTTTTCATCTTACCTTATATAGTTTTCTTCAATTGATTTTCTAGAATAGATAATTACTATAATTCAAGAATAAACAGAACCAATATTTTCTGAAGATGGAAGTAAAATAGATTTTGGAGAACTCACTTAGCTCAGCGATGGAAACAAAAACAATTAGCTAGGTGATGAGCATGACAGCTCTGAGTTTTCTTTACTTAATATTCAAATCATGGAAATTTCATGAGAAATTATAACTCTTCTGCAACTAGCATCTTTAATCTCTTATTCCTGACCAATCAAGAGACTAAGCCAGACATGAGAGGTTTCAACACTTTCATCTGCTGTTGGACTAATATTTTCTCTTTATTAATAACTTCTAATAATGTATTCGATTAACATAAGGACTTATAATTTACTAAAACCTTCACACACGTCCACACATTTTGTACTTCTACAAATCTCTGAGGAATATATTTTCTATGTATAAATAAATACATGTAACAAAATATTATAACTATGAAATCCATTAAGCAGACGAGGAAACCAATCTCAAAGAGATCTGAAAAGAAACAAGAGTTATAAATGGTAGAACCAGAACTTTCAGTGTGGAGAGTCTAAAATTCATCAGTTTTTCTATATTCTACCACAGTAAATGTGTACATCTTAACACATTCGCCTGACGCCATCACCAGTTATTACGCCATTTCTTGCCATTCTTTCTTGTGTTTCGTAATTACTAATCTGGCAAACCATAAATGTCATCCACTTCCAGATAAGTAGAAAAGGCTCTAAAGCCCAAACATAATTTCAGAGGACCAGCTGACATCACTGTGATTTAATCATATGATATTTTTATAAAAAGGTCTGGCAACACTCACCTCTTTTTGACGGTACTTTATAGCCAATTTGAGTCTGGCGAGATCATTTCCACTTTGTTCTTCTATAAGGCTACTGTCATCTCTGTAGTTAAGAATGATTTCCAGTTCTCTGGAACTCCTTGTCTGATCCAGGAGGTCCTTCGCAAACTGTTTGCACTGTCGGGACAGCTCCTCATACTCCGACTTGAATTCATTTTCCACTTTACTCAGCTCCTGAAGCTCCCAACTTAGCTGAAAGGCTGTGAGAAAAGGATCTTCACTTGAAAGCGCGATGAGGGAGGGACTGGCCAAGGCCTTGTAGATGTTGAGTCTGGAGCGTGAGTGGCGGAGGCTATCCACATCCGAGCTGGAGACGCATTCCACGCAGTTGCAGCGGACCTCGTGGGGTCTGGGCACGGAGACTCCTTTCTGAACTAGAAGCTTGATTATTTCATAATTATTTGTATGGGCTGCCAAAATGATTGGTGTAATGTCTGGAGTGAATTCAGAGAACTGCTTATCAAGGAGTATGGGAGGCACCTAGAAAAAAGAAGAAAGCCGAGGTGATGAATATTTATTCATTTGTTCAAGCCAGTGAATTTCAAACAGCGTGCTAGAGCGAGGCTGAACAAAGTTCATAAATCTTTTCAGCAGGAGAGAGATGGCTTTTTTTTTCCTTCTGAAAGACAAAAGAAAATTCTTGAAAAAAAACCAAAACTTTCCAATATAATGACACATTATTCTTATTATATTTGTTTAATCTGAATTTTGACATTTTAAGAAATCTTAAAATAAGTGACTATGGGAAGTCTTTACTTGGTAAAAGACTTTTTTGCTCCCAACTTATTTTCTGACACCCAGTCTTTGCTTTTCTTTCCCCAAGGTGTGGACTCCCTAAATAATCCAGAAATACACTGAATAATAGTTAACCATTTGTTTTAACCCGAGCTTTTCCTCTGCAAGATAAGTCTTTTAGTTCTTCAATTGTTTTTGTTTTTATGTTTGTCTGTTGTTTTATCTTCTGCATTTCTAAAACCAAATAAATGATTAACGGTGGCAGCAGAATGTAAGAAGGCTAGCCTTGTGCTTTCTGCTTTCATCTATCACTTCATGGTCTGTTTTCCAGAGGACCACAAGTGCTCCATCACCATTGTATCAGAAATAAACAAATGGTTCCCAATGAATCAGGTCACCGGTGTGTTCATGCACCACTTCCTTTGGGTTTTCCTCTCTGAATGGTGATGATAAAAATGCTATAATAGGCACTATTTAGTCAACATCTGCTAGGTGCCTTAATCCTCACAATTATTCACACTTTCTAGTTGGGAGCCTTCAGTGCGTCAATGCAAGACCCACTGTTTGCATCGGGGTCCACCTGACACCCAAGCCTGTACGTATTCCACCACACCACACCGCTGCACAATTTTTGGTTTAAGAGTTCTTCCTGTGGGCATAAAGAGGCATCTATGAAAATAAATGCTGTATAAGGATAAGTTAAAAAGACATGGCAGAAAAAATGATGACCCATGTACTGTATAAAATTAACAATAAACAATAAAATTAAACAAGAAGTAATCTTTTAAGTAACTATACATCAAGGTTTTCTATGGCAGACATGAGGAAAAACAAAAACAGCATAAATAAGTTCCTACATTAAATGTATATTTAAGTGATAGCTGCAATTTGGAGGGGTTTTCTGGATTCAATAGAATTTCATTCTTGATTTCTGTAGTTCTTAAACCTATTTAAAAAGTTACTTTAATTAAAAATAATTTTAAATTTATTAACCATAAAATGCAACTTTGAAGAATATTTCACCAAACTTTTATGAAAAAATGAGTATAATATGGCCATATTAAAAAGCACTTATATTTCAGGAGAATGTCAGTGTCATAGTATTAGAAAGAGAGATGGCAAAATAACTGCTAAAATATGTGAGACTTGGG
>PISX010029335.1:0-20202 GCA_004024625.1 Mellivora capensis
TGTCTGTCAAATAAATGAATAAAATCTAAAAATTAAAAAAAAAAAAAAAAAAAAGGGACGCCTGGGTGGCTCAGTTGGTTGGACGACTGCCTTCGGCTCAGGTCATGATCCCGGAGACCCGGGATCGAGTCCCGCATTAGGCTCCCAGCTCCACGGGGAGTCTGCTTCTCCCTCTGACCTTCTCCTCGCTCATGCTCTCTCACTGCCTCTCAAATAAATAAATAAAATCTTAAAAAAAAAAAAAAAAAAAAGAGAGTCCAACTCTTGATTTCAGTTTGGGTCATGATCTCAGGGTTGTGAAAATGGAGCCCTGGGTGGGACTCCGTGCTGAGTGTAGAGTCTGCTTAAGACTCTCTCTCTCTCGGGATGCCTGGGTGGCTCAGTTGGTTAAGCGGCTGCCTTCGGCTCAGGTCATGATCCCAGCGTCCTGGGATCGAGTCCCACATCGGGCTCCTTGCTTGGCACGGAGCCTGCTTCTCCCTCTGCCTCTGCCTGCCACTCTGTCTGCCTGTGCTCGCGTGTTCTCTCTCTCTCTGACAAATAAATAAATAAAATCTTAAAAAAAAAATTAAAAAAAAAAAGACTCTCTCTCTCCATCTCCCTTTGTCCCTCTCCCACTCAAAAAAAACTGAATACCCCAACCAGGTTTTATGTATGTAAATTATATCTATTGATATTTACTGTATGAGAAGTTAAAACAGTGATTTAAAAAACCTGTATTAACTTATTTTAAAATAACAATAAAATGCATTACATGTTAACATCAATAGCATTTTTCTGAAAACTGAGTTTTTTAAAACAAAAAATACATAATGAGGAGAGTTGCATTGTTTTACATTTTGAAAATCTCTTTAATGTCTGGCTTAATTGAAGAAGGCTGGTCCTCCTGTCTGCTTCTGCATTCAGTTTGTTGTGAGACCACTCATCATTTGACCTCTGGAAAATTGTGCTGCACATCCATGGGAGAATGAATATGAAATAGTCAAATAACATTCTGTGCTTATTGCTCCAAGAACGAGTATTCTTGGTGGCATGTGGAATTTTCCTGTTCATTAGATATCACTATAGCTAAAAGTCCCCTAAAGTCATCCAAACACAGTTCTACAAACTATGAAGATATTTACTTTATACCATGAAAGAAACAAATTTTTTTTCTAGAAGGAGCTAAAGCCTATGGGGGGAAAAACACATAAAGGAAAACGTAACCTAAAATAAGGAGTTGAAAATCAGTGAACATTAAGGCAACTGACTTTTGCTCAACACAGTGATGGAAATTAAATTCACCATTTCATCCATTCAGGCTGGAAACCTATGAGCCACTGGACTTCTTCCTTTTCTTTAACATACTTCCCACCTGTCAGCCAGTGCTACTGATGAACCCCAAAACGTACTTCAAACATGTTGACCCTTCTCTATCCTCATCACTTCCATGTTAACTAACCTGGACCCTTGCGATTGTTTCTAACTGTCCTAACCATCCATGCACCCATCCACCCATCATTCATTCAATATTTATGAGTACCTTCTAAGTAGCAGGAACTTTTCTTTTTTTTTTTTTTTTCTTTTTAAAGCTTATGTTTATTTATTTATTTGTCAGACAGAGAGAAAGACTGAGAGAGAGAGAGAGAGAATGAATGCCCAAGCAGGGGGAGAGACAGGCAGAGGGAGAAGCAGGCTCCCTGCTAAGCAAGAAGCCAGCTGGGCCTCAGTCCCAGGATCCTGGGATCATGACCTCAGCTGAAGGAAGCCGGTTAACTGACAGAGCCACCCAGGCATCCCAAGCATGAGTTTTCCAACATAGTTGAAGACAGAGTAGTGAAACAAGACAGACAAAAATCCCTGCCTTTATGGAACTTTCATTTAGTGGAGGGGAAAGAAACAAAAAATCCATTTACACAGGTATGTCAAAGGGATGATTGGTGTAGTATCAGAGTCTCAAGGGAGAAGTCAGAACACTTAGTACTTTCCAATCTTCTGGTAATCCCAGGAAGAGAGCCAGCACTCATCTGCTCCCAGGGCCTTTGCACATACTGTTTGTTCCCTCTGCCTATGACCCTCTCTGCATTTTTCGAGGCTGATGCCATTTCATACTTCTCCCTATACATCACCTCCCTAGAAAGGCCATCCCTGACCACTTGGTTTAAATTAGATCCTTTCTATAATTTCCACTCAATAACCTGTCTGTTTTCCTTCTTGGTATACACCACTTGAAAATACATACTTGCTTACCTATTTACTATTTCTGCCAACACTAAACTGTAATTCCACCTTTGTTTTGCTTATCATACTTGTATCATACTTGTATCACATACATACATGTATCACATCATACACATGGGTGTTAGTTGGGTTTCCTCCAGAGAACAGAATCAACAGGAGATTATAAATCATATATATGAGATTAATTTGCAGGAAATTTCTTTATATAAGATACGTTGCAAGCAGCAGATATATAAGTAGACTATTACAAAATAGCAAAGCAACTATGATGTCCTAAGGAATACAGTCAGGGCCATGGTATCCTGAATTGGAACCAAAAAAGTCACATACACTAAAGCCTCAATGGTAGTTCTTAGTTAATTAGCTATGAGATTGGTAAAGAGACCCACTGGTCAGAGGAATCTGGAAATCATTTATTCCTAAAGTCAGCTAGACACTTCCAACTTACTCTGGAACATTTCCCAGTATAATTTTGATTTATAGTGTTTTCTGGTTTCACTCACACTATGGACCAGTGAAAGAGTCCACAGGTGTGGAGGCCCTATCTTTCTTAGCCTACAGTATTAACCATTTGGATCACAGCCACCGAAAAGACAGATCTTACAGTCAGACACTTGTGCTTATAGAAAGCATGGAATTTTACTCTTTTTAAATTTGTATTTAAATTCCAGTTAGTTAACAGCATGGAATCTTTCTTGGAGACAAGTGTTAGTGATTGTCAAATACAGTGAATACCACTGAAGTGTTCTCTGTCACCACTTATCTAAAGAAAAGGAAAAAAAAATTTTTAGACTTATGTGATTTTAATGCAAGTTATGAAAGAAGTAGAATTACAAGGATCATGCAGCTTTGTGTAGTACAATGAACTGTGCATTTTCCTTTCCTTTCTTTCTTTCTTTCTTTTTTTTTCTTTCTTTTTTTTTTTTTTTTTTTTTTTTTTTTTTTTTTTTTTTTTTTTTTTTTTTTTTTTTTTGAGAGGTGGGGAAGGGCAGAGGGAGAGGAAGAGAGAGAATCCAGACAGGCTCCACATTCATCATGGAACCTGACACAGGGCTGGTTCTCATCTCATGACCCTTAGATCATGGCCTGAATGAAAATCAAGAGTCAGATGCTTAACCAACTGAGCCACCTGGGCGCCCGTAAACAGAGCATTTTCTTAAACACAAGATAAATGTATGGCTTCTCTCACATTGTTAAATATTCAAAAATACATAAAGATGAAAAATACAACATAAAACTGGGATCTTTCATTTCCACCCCCATACTCCCACTTTCTTCCCCAGAGTTATGCGTTCTTCCAGTTCTACTTGTATGCATTTAAAAACAAGTGTTTACATGTATATAAATTTTAAAATATCAATGGGATTATGTACAGGTATTGTTTCAAGATTTGCTTCAGTCACTTATTAATATCTTGAAGACTTCTGCAAATCCATACACACAGATCTCCCTTATTTTAGTGACTGCCTAATATTCCACGATGAGGAATATACTATAATTTATTTAACCACTCTCCTGCTTAGAAGCACTTAGGTTGTTTGGCTGTTTCCTCTATTCCTCACATACATTGTATATGCTCCATCAGTTAGGATACATTTGGCTGAAAGTAATAGAAACTCTGACTCAAACCGCTTTAACAATAAAGAAATTTTTAGCTCACAGAACCAGAATTTGAGAGACAAAGCAAGCTTTCTTGCTGATGCATTGGTTCAACAAAGCCATCATGGAGCCGGTGCTTTCCATCTCTCTGCCCTGCCATTCTCCGCATCGATTACATCCCAAGTCTGGCTCACCTCTGCACATAAAATGACTGACAGAATTACATACTTCCTTATTTGCACAGCCAAATGGAGTAAGAGATTTGCTGCCCTTAGTTCTTAAGAATGAAAAAGAACTTTCCCAAAATCGGCTCTAAGGATACCTCACATCTGATTGGCTGTGTGGGCCACCCGCCCATTTCTTTTTTCTTTTTTTAAAGATTTTATTTATTTATTTATTTATTTATTTGAGAGAGAGGCAGTGAGAGAGCATGAGCGAGGAGAAGGTCAGAGGGAGAAGCAGACTCCCCGTGGAGCTGGGAGCCTGATGCGGGACTCGATCCGGGTTCTCCGGCATTATGACCTGAGCCAAGGCAGTCCTCCAACCAACTGAGCCACCCAGGCGTCCCCCACCCGCCCATTTCTAAGCCAATCAATGGCAAGGGGGTAGGAACTACTCTTAGACCATTCAGGCACCCTATTTGACCCCGAGTCACTTCCCCAAATTTCTCTGTAGCTTTCAATAGCAGAGAGATGGAACGGATATTGCAAAAACTGAATCAAAATGTCCAAGTTTTCAAACTGTTACCTCACTGAACTATACATCTTTGAGAACCTGTGCAATTAGAACTTCTTTAGGATAGAATCCTATAAGTACAGTTAGTGACTCAGAAAGTATGCACATTTAATGTGTTAATAGATTCAGCCAAATTGCCCCCCCAAAAGAAGAAAAAAAAAAATCAACTCCGTTCTAAAGGATAGGAGGATATGTCTTATCCCTTAGACATAAAGGCATTTGCCAAAACGGCCTTTCTTGAGTTTTGTGTGGAAAGGAAAGACATCTAGTGATGTCTTTCTCACCTCAAGATCATAAAATTCATTCTCTATGATATCTTATTTTTGTAAATAACATTAATATATCTTCTAATATGGAACCATCCTCACATTCCTGAGATAAACTCTACTTGCTAATACACTGGTGCATTTCATTTACTAATACTTCATTTGTGCTTTTTACAGCTGGGTATCCAATTAAAGTTGGCTTATAGTTTTGTTTGGTTTTGTTTGGTGGTGGTGATGGTGGTGGTATTTCAGCCCAATAGAATGAAGTAGGGAACTTCTCATCCATGTCTGGGTCACTTCCTATAACCTGAATGATCTGTTCCTTGGATGTTTGGGATAATCTGTCCACAGAATAATGTGGCTTGGTGAGACTTTTGTGGATAAATTTTTGGCTCTAGAAATTTTTTTCCGATTTTTTCCCATAAATACTGGTCTATTTAGATTTTCTATTTTTCTACGATACCTGTTGTTTTCTGTAAAGACACACATTTAAAATTATAATGTCACAAAATTATGTGATATCCTCATAATATGGAAAGTATCCTTCATCTAAATAGCGAAGTCCCATACTTTATTTCTATGCTTTTTCCTTTTCTCTTTATCAGATTTTTCAAAATTGGATTCTTCTTCAATTATTTTTCTCTTTCTCACTTGTTTACTTATTAAAACACAAAAACAAAACAAAGCTTTAGCTGTTTTCCCCCAAGAAACAGCCGGGTCTGGTTTTACCTGACCACTTTACCCAATAAATGTGAATGTATCACCAATAATATGAAGACTATGCCTGTTAACTTACAAATATTGTCACTGAGAGGTGGGGAGTTACAATATGTATAAGGATTACAGTATTTCTGATAATCTATTTTCTTCATCTTTTGTAAATTAAGCTTTGAATTTCTGAAGCACATAATTTAAACCCCTATCACCTACAATGAACTAAATTCAAGATATTAAAATGTGTATAAAAAATTTATTTTCCTGGGGTATCTGGGTGGCTCAGTCAGTGAAGCGTCCAACTGTTGATTTTGGCTGAGGTCATGATCTCAGGGTCATGAGGTCAAGTCCTCCGTGGAGCTCCAGGCTAAGCATCCAACCTGCTTGGAATTCGCTTTCCCTCTCCCTTTGTCCCTCTCTCTGCACACACTCTCTCTCTCTAAAATAAATAAATACATCTTTAAAATTAAAAAATCCTCTTAAAAAAAGAAGGAAAGGAGAATATGCTAGAACTCATCAAACAGAAGTATAGGATGAGATTATCAACTCAAAAAGGCAAAGCTGAGGAAATAACTTTCATCTATAAGCACTCAAGGGTCTGGAATCTGTTCTCGCACAACACATACCCCTCATCTCACGTGACCTGTGCATTTTCCCCATTCAAAGAAAGCCTTCATTCCCCACGTGAATTTAGACTTCAATGTGTCTCAACAAGTCACAGAGGCACAATTTGACAGAATCTGCTCATACCTCTCCAAATGCTTCAATTTACATGTTACTCCTGCAGAAGTCTGGTCATCTGACTGTATTTATCTGAGAAGGGGTAATAGGTTGTGTTCCAATGAGGTCTGTGAATAAATATATAAAACGCAGTAATACTTGTTAATATCTACTAAAGACTTCTTATTTAACTATTTTAATCAATTCTTTACTTAAATCTTTCTTCAAAGACTTTATTTTTTAGAGCCTTCCTTCCTCTGGCAAGCCCCTCTCTTCCTTCTCTCCCATCTTCCCTCCCCTGAGGTAGACGTCAGGACTTCTGGGCTGTGCTAAGTTATAAGCAAATTCTTCATCTAGATCTTCTTATCAACATTTAACCTTCAATTCTGTCCATTCTTCTATAGAACTTACTGACTGAGTTTTCAAGGATTATGTTCTTGACTTCTAAGAATTGTTTGTATTCATAATTGCATATCTTGTTATATATGAAATACATACGTATATATACATATATGTATATATGTGTGCATATGTATACATATATATGTATATACATATATATATATCTGTATTCCTCTTATATTACACAAAGAACTATCATTAGATAGTTCATTAGAACTAACTTAGAACATTAGAACTATCTTAGAATCTTCTCTCCAAGTGTTGGTTTTTCGTTGGGGCTAATGCTTTTGTTTCCCAGTATTACTCAAATGGTGATTCTTGGTTGTGTGCTTAACTCTGTACCTGAGGTTCTGTGTATACATGTCTGTGCATTTGGCTTCTGTTTCCTACATCTTGCCTCCAGGGATTGTGGGGTGGGGCAGGACATGTGGCTGGAGATGTCCCAACACATGTCTTCTGTGTGAGAGTCCTCTTGTGAGTCAGCAGCTGTGTGGGGCACTGCTCTCCTGTTTCAGACCTAGGGTCCATCATGGACCTAGGGTCCTAGGGTCAGAGCTGTGGCCACTGCTTTGTGTAAGTAGGGAAAGGGGGAGGGGCCAACCTTCACAGCTGTTCTGCACAAGATTCTCTAATTAATAACCATGATCTCCTTCGACTCCATTGCCTCTGCTAATGCGCTTGCAGGTTCCTGGAACTATAATTAGGTCCCAGAAAATGAATTATAATAGACTTCCTTTAAACCACAACTATTCTTCTAGAATATTTACATATAGAATAAAATAAAGCACATTTATATCAGTATTATTATGATTTGGTCTCCATTAAGAGATCTATGAGAGATTTCTTGAAGTCTATTTAAAAATGCTTTTGCTTTATGATTTGCCTAAGCTACTTTAAGAAAATTCTAAAGAAATATGAAATTCTTACTTCTTAAAAAGGCAACACTACCCATCATTCACATGCCTGGTGGTATTTATTGATCACAGAGAGGGTAGAGTCTTGAATAAAGCAAAGAGGTAAGCAAAAGCAAAAGGGTTAAAAGCAAAGTCAGACCTCATTTTAAGAATCTTTTAGTGGGGAGGGGCGTCTGGGTGGCTCAGTGGGTTAAAGCCTCTGCTTTCAGCTCAGGTCATGATCCCAGGGTCCTGGGATCGAGCCCCACATCGGGCTTTCTGCTCCGCGGAGAGCCTGCTTCCTCCTCTCTCTCCCTGCCTGCCTCTCTGCCTACTTGTAATCTCTGTCTGTCAAATAAATAAATAAAATCTTTAAAAAAAATCTTTTAGTGGGAAATTATTACTATCACCAACAAAAGGGAAAACTAAGTACCTCCTTCTACAAAACAGCTATTAAATGTCTCTATATAGTTTGGGGAGATTAAATGAGAGAGATAGAGGGGGGAAAAAGGCAAAAGCTCAATATAATTAATGTTTTTAAAGACACACAGACCATTCAGATGATACAGTTTTTAAATTTCTTAAATTTTGGAAAACAAGTCTTTTTACTGTTATGTAAACTACTTCGTGTTTGTTAGAGCTAGAATATTATTTTTAGGTGGGGTTGCTGGTTATCCTATATACATAGGACATGCCCCATACTTAATTATGTTGTCCTGTGTCCTATATTTGTCATGATACCTTAAGTGCCTGTATTCAGCTTTATTTAAGAAATTACAAAATTCAGCAGTTAGATCTATTTTTCTGCCCCAGTAATTGGTGCTTCCATCACTCCCATGGCAAGACCAACTGAAAAACCATACCTTTGCAAACATGTGAACAATCTCTTATTGTCTCTCCTGCAGCTTTGGCTTCAGGGAGACCAACTAGGGGACCCCACAATTAAAACTATTTATTTTTCATACTCAAGTAAAGACTTCCCAAACTGTGAACAAGTAAGCACTGTTAATTCAAGTTAACTTTGTATCAATACACATGCTCAGAAAACTAGCGAAACAGCCAGAGCCTCCCTCCTCTGGCCCTGCTTCTGGAAATCAGCCAGTTAACAACAACCTGATCCCAAGTGTCTAAAAAATGAGCAAAACAAGAGCATACCCAAGCTCCTGAAAGCCATTCAGTGATAACCGCACCCTCCATCCACCATTCCCCTCTACCCCCTTCCTCCATCCCAAAAGTCTACCATCTGTGACAGCCCAAGTTTCTCCACTAGAGCCATTCAGAAAGGACCTCACTCCAGGAACCATGCTCCTGAAGGTCAGGTTAGCTGGTCAACAACAGCCTTCCTCCAGTGACCACACTAATGCAACTGAACATCCTTCCGTCTCTACACACTCCTGCTTCTGAAAGCCCACCAATCCCTGAAAGCCAAGCTTCTCAAAACCTTATGCAAGATCAACTTGGGCTTTCTCAAGCAAACAGTATCTTCACAAGCACAGCTGACCTTTGAACAATCTAGGGGTTAGGGGCACTGACCCTGCAGTTAAAATCTGTATATAACTTTTGACTCCCTAAAAAATATAATGGCTAATAGCCTACTGTTAACCAGAAGCTTTACTGTTAACATAAACAGAGGGGGTGGGGGCATGGGGTAGCTAGCTGGGTGATGGGCAGTAAGGAGGGCACATGATGCAATGAGCACTGGGTATTATAAGAATCACTGACCTCTACCTCTGAAACCAATAGTACATTATATGTTACTTGAATTTAAATTAAAAGACATTAACAGCTGATTAGCACATATTTTTATGTTATATATACTATATGCTATAAACTTATAATGAAATAAGTTAGAAAAAATAAGAAAACTATAAAGTTTTATAGTTAGGAAATCATTAAAAATAGTTAAGAAAACTATTAAAACTATTTTATATTAAAATAATATAAATAAATATATAAATATTTATAAATATATAAATATATATTTCACATATATATTTAAATATAAAACTATTAAGAAAGCTATTAAGACAACTAAAGCCAACATGTGGCTAGTTAGGTCGGAAGAAGGTGTGACTCTTGATCTTGGGGTTGTGAGTTCAAGCCCCAGGTTGGGTGTAGAGATTATTTAAAAATAAAATCTTAAAAAGAAAGAAAGAAAACCACAAGGAAGAGATAATACATTTACAGTACACTACCTTATTGATCTTTAGATGTAAATGTAAATGGACACATATAGTTCCAACTCGTGTCGTTCAAAGGTTAACTGTATAGATCTCCCTTGTAGGCAAACACCAAGTTTACCTTTTCTTCATCAGAGGTCAGTAAGTTCAATTTATTGTTAGTTGGCAAGCTTGCAACCCTTCAGCTCTGTTTACAGGTCATTAAGAGTTAAGACTTGTGAGTGACCGATGGCACTGATACGGCTATAGGTTCAACAAATTCAACCTTCAAATTTCGCAGTGGTTGGTAATAGCAAATTGATGATGTGTCATTTTCATATATTTGAAACTCCAAATGCCAAAACACAAACTTTTTATGAGTTTCTGAACAACAGATGCTTATTAATTGGGAAAGTAAAAGTCCTTTGAAGCTTTTTATATAATATTCAACTGTTCATTCTATATAAAAACTGTCAGATATAAAGCAACATATACTGAGTATAAGACATGAATGATTGCCTCAATTTGTACCAAAGAAAATGATAAGATGACTTTTTTTTTTTTACTTAGTGGAATTTAGGTGAGGATAAAATAATCAATCATAACAGAGGTTGTAATGACCTTCCACTGTCTATATCCTCAGATATTCAGCTTGAATGAGTCTTTAAATGTACTGCTATCAGAAGTATTTTCTGATTTCAAAACGGCGAGCAAATATTCAACTGCCAGGACAAAATCTATAGCAATACTAAAAAGTGTAACGATCACATTCATTACTATAGGATCTAAATGCCTCAACTTTTTGCAGCACAGCCAGGGATGCAAATTACCAAAATCAGAAAAGGTTTTCCTTTCTCTTGCGCAATATTTCCCTTGAGCAAGAGGCTTGCTTATACGGTCGTTGAATAAAGCCCCTTCTAGAGGAGACTTAGAAACATTAGCAAGTTTTATTTAACAAGGACTCTCTGATAAGCCAGGAGTTAATGAGATACATTGTATTGCTTTTGATGTAGACCCCGCAGTTGTCTGGGCAAAGGTGCAGAAAACGTTTATTCAGAGTTGAAGCAAAGCATAGACCAATTCCATAGAAAGCATTGGCTGTCCTGCCCGTATTCTGAATAATGCTGCTCTCACAGCACGCGATGTTCTTTCTAATGACACTATCAGGGCACTGCTGGGAAAATGTTCTCCTACCTCAGCATTTATACTAATGCTCTTAGCAGCGTTATACTCTTTGTACTGAGCAATTAAAGATATGACTTTGTTGGCATTATTTAAATCTCTCAAAACAGCTCCTGGCTCTCTAACACACACATTTGAAGGAATTCTCCGTTTATCACGTAGAGTATAACATCATACTTGAATTATGAAGAAGAGGACCTGTCAATTCTTTTGTCAAAATTCAATTGAGTTTTAATACAGTAGGTTCACCCCCGACCCCCATCCCCGGGGGACACACGGCAAGAACTCCAGTCTGAGTTCTTAGTACTGAGCAAATAGTACCCGATCCTATGTTTTTCCTATACCTACATAGGTACGATGAAGTTTAATTTGTAAGTGAGGCACGGGAAGAGATTAACGATAACTACCAATAACATAGAACAATGATAGCAATATACTATAATAAAAGTTACAGGAATGCGGTCTCCGTCTCTCAAAACATCTTACTGAACTGTACTCATCCTTCCTGTGATGATGCGAGATGATATAATGCCCGCGGGGTAAGATGACGTGAGGGCAATGACGCAGACGCTGTGACGTCAGGGACGCAGCGTTACGCTCCTGGTGACCTTCTGACCTCCCGCCAGGAGGATCGTCTGCTTCCGGTGGGGATTGAGTGCCCGGAAGTAAAACTGTGGAAAGCCAAATCCTGGATAAGGGGCGGGGGAACAAGCATCGTTTATCCAGTAAAAGCTACCAAATTTCTTGTTTATAGCCCTCAATTACCTTCATTAGAGGATTATGCCAAGTGAAAGAGCAACAGTGTTTTCAGTGTAGTCCATTGTTTAAAGGAACTTGCTGGGTGTCTTAGGAAAGAATCGATGACAAATGTATCCCTTTCATTATCAAGGCTGTTCCTGAAAAGGGCAACATTACTTCTGAACAGGAAGAGGAATTCCACCTTGAAGTAGAAAATTCTGAGGGCACTTGTTCTAACTTGGTTTTGAAGTTAGGATTATCCTTTGAAGAATTTGATTCTTTTACTGGGTATTAGGAAATGTTCTTTCTCCCCAGCATGGGAATATGAGGAATCATGTGTATTGTCAAAGAAGAAGGAAATAAAAATGGACAACAATCCTCTTTTACATCAATGGACAGTGTTTTATTTTATTTTTTTTTTTTAAAGATTTTATTTCTTTATTTGAGAGAGAGGCAGTGAGAGAGCATGAGCGAGGAGAAGGTCAGAGGGAGAAGCAGACTCCCCGTGGAGCTGGGAGCCTGATGCGGGACTCGATCCCGGGTCTCCAGGATCATGACCTGAGCCGAAGGCAGTCGCAATGGACAGTGTTTTAAAAAGTTATTGATCAAGGGGTGCCTGAGTGGTTCAGTGGGTTAAGTGTCTGCCTTTGGCTGGGGTCATAATCCCAGGATCCAGGGATAGAGTCTCTCATCAGGCTCCCTGCTAAGTGGGAAAAAGCCTGCTTTTCCCTCTCCCTCTGCCTGTTGCACTCTGCCTGCTTCTTCGCACTTTCTTTCTCTCTGTCAAATAAATAAAATCTTTAAAAAAAAAAAAAGTCACCAATCAAGAGATGCAGCATAATCTTAATATAAAAAAGGATATGGGGGCACCTGGCTGGTTGAGTCAGTGGAGCATGTGACTCATGATCTCAGGGTCATGAGTTCAAGACCCAAATCCAATGCAGAGCTTACTTGAAGAAACTAAATGAATATAAATATAAATATAAGCAAATTATTCCATGAAAGATGGCATGTGCTTCAACAAATGAAAGCTGAAGGGCAATTATCAGAATTTTAGCTTTATGCTGGTATATATTTAGCATACTGGCTTATAATGCTAATATTGAGTATGACAAAAGAATAAAATAAGCTGAATATGACCACCACTGTACATGATATGTTACAATGTAAGTGGAATATAGACTGTAACCACAGGAATTTTGTTTTTGTTTTAGGGTTTTATTTATTTATCTGAAAGAGAGAGAGAAGTAGCACACAAATGGGGGGGAAGGGCAGAGGGAGAGGGAGTAGCAGTCTCTCCACAAAGCAGGGAGCCAGACATGGGGCTCCATCCCAAGACCCTAGGGGGTATAGCTCAGTGGTAGAGCATTTGACTGCATCCCAAGACCCTAGGATCATGACCTGAGCCGAAGGCAGATGCTTAACCTACTGAGCCACCCAGGTGCCCCTAACCACAGAAATTTTATAAGGAAACTTGGCAAAGCAAGGAAATACTAAGAGGAGGGGCGCCTGGGTGGCTCAGTGGGTTAAAGCTTCTGTCTTCGGCTCAGGTCATGATCCCAGGGTCCTGGGATCGAGCCCTGAATCCAGTGCACTCTGCTCAGCAGGGAGCCTGTTTCCACCTCTCTCTCTCTGCCTGCCTCTCTGCCTACTTGTGATTTCTACCTGTCAAATAAATAAAATCTTAAAAAAAAAAGAAAGAAAAGCCAAGTCATTGGGGAAATAAAATTAAAGAAGGTGGTATATAATTTTGATGCTTGTAATTTATTTCAGATAAATAACAAATATAGTAAGGTGTGTCCCATGCAACATTTTTCATTTATCTAAATATATATATATACATCTAGGCAATTAGACATAAATCAAATTTAAATAGGCATCCTAAGTTTTTATTTGCTAAATTTGAAACCCTTTATTTAGATACATTTAAATTTTCAGTTTTATTTTTATGTATAATATTTATACAGTTTATAACAAATTGTAGCACTTCATATACCAATATGTATATTGTACTTTTGCCCATTTTTGAAGACTTGAGAACATTGCTTATCTTTTTATTGATTATATGGGTTTGTTGCTATTTTAATCTTTGTCCTTATGCAATATCATTAGCCACATTATTATTATTTTTTCATAAAAGGATATTTTTTATAAGAGCTTGAACACTATGTTAACATACTATGTATTCTAGATACAATTTTATGCATTTTAGATACACTGATATACAGATATACAACCACAATCATAGTCAATTTTAGAACATTTTCAGCATTTCAAAAGAAACATTTACCCTTTAGCTATTGCTTTTGGCCCCCTCCTTCTCCCTCTCCCCTCCACTGCCTTCAACCACCAACCACAACCAACCCTGGGCACCACTAATCTATTTCCTGTCTCTATAAATTTGCAGATTCTGGACATTTCATATAAGTGGAATTATATGTGATCTTTTGTAGCTAGATTCTTTCACTTAGCATGATATTTTTTAAGGTCATCCATTCTGTGGCAAGTATTAGTACTTTATTCCTTTGTATGGTCAAATAATATTCCATTGTATGGATAGATTACATTTTATCCATTCACCAGTTGACGGATACTTGGGTTGTTTCCATTTAGGTTGTTACTCAGGACTGGAATGTCTGGGTTAGATGGAAACTCTTAGGTTTAATCATTTGAGGAACTGCCAGTGGCTGTTTTATTTCACATTTCCACCAGGAGTATATGAGGGTTCTAATTTCTTCACAACCTTACTGGCCCTTGTCATTAGCTGACTTTTTGACTCTAGACATTCTAGTGAGTGTGACATGGTATCTCATGGTGGTTTTGACTCGCATGTGTCTGCTGTTTAATGATGTCCAGCATCTTTTCATGTTTATTGGTCATTTGTATATCTTCTTTGGAGAAATGTCTATTCAGATCATTTGCTCATTTAAAAAATGGTGCTGAGTTGTAAGAGCTCTTCATGTAGTCCAGCTATAAATCTCTCATCAGACATACTATTTCCAAATATTTTCCTCCATTCTGTGTGTGATAGTGTCCCTACAAGCATAGAAATCTTGAATTCTGATTAAATCCAATGTTTGTGTTATTTTCATTTGTTGCCTGTGCATTCGGTGTTTTATCTAAAAACAGCGTTGCCATGGGACATCTGGGTGGCTCAGTTGGTTGGACGACTGCCTTCTGCTCAGGTCATGATCCCGGAGACCCGGGATCGAGTCCGCATCAGGCTCCCAGCTCCACGGGGAGTCTGCTTCTCCCTCTGACCTTCTCTTCGCTCATGCTCTCTCACTGCCTCTCTCTCAAATAAAGAAATAAAATCTTTAAAAAATGAATAAATAAATAAATAAATAAAAAATAAAAACAGCGTTGCCAAATCCAAGGTACTACAGATTTATCCCTCAGTTTTCTTTCAAGAATTACATAGTTTCAGCTTTTACCTTTAGGTCTTTGATCCATTTTGAGGTAATTTTTATATTTTGTGTGAGATAAGGATAGTACTTCCTTCCTTTGCTCATGGCAATTCATTTGCCCAGCACTATTTATTGAAAAGATAATTTTTTTCTCATTGAATAATCCTGGCACCCTTGTTAAAAATCAGCCTAGCGGCTGCCTGGGTGGCTCAATCAATTAAGCATTCAGCTCGGGTCATGATCCCAGAGTGCTGGGATCAAGCCCCACATCTGGCTCCCTGCTCAGCAGGGAGTTGGCTTCTCTACCCCTCCCCGCTCATTTTTCTCTCTCTCTTGCTCACTCTCATTCTCTCTCAAATAAACAAATAAATAAATACCAGACCAGCTTCTGAGAAGTATGGGAGAAAAACTGTAGGTTGAGAATTGGATCTTAGGGAGATCTGTAGATCTGAAGACAAGACTGGCCAATATGCCTCCAAGTGGGCCAGGAAGCTCTGCGGGACACCCTAGGGCAGCTGAACAGGGCATGTCCTTCTCTCTTTCCCTGAGGAACACCAGCCTTCACTGCTGAAAGGAAAGGAAGCAGGAAGTTCCTCTCTAGTGCTAGACTAAGGAAAGAGTCACGGTGATGAAGGCTGGTTGGAAAGCAGGCAGGCAGGGACAAGGGGCGCACACCCTAAAAGGAAACCACCCTTTAAAGGATTTTACACCACCCTGGAAGGAGCCCTCCAGCCTTTCCCAGGTAACATAGGTGACAAAAACCCAAGTAGATGACAAGCATAGGGAGAGTTAAGAAGATTAAAACAGCCCACCAACAAGCCCATAAAAACCCCCAACTTGGAAATTCCATGGGCAAGCCTCTTGGGTCCCCTCCCTCCCTGAAAGCCTTGTACCATTACGGTGCCATCACTCAATAAACCTAGCTTTGCTGCCCACTCTGTCTAGTCCATTTCTTCATTCTTGGAAGCAGCATGACCAAGAACCGTGGGCACCATCGGAGGAAAAAATCCTGTAACAACGGTTTGCCTGCTTGTTCATCATAGGTCTACCCCTGCCTCTGCAGTATCAAACAGCTTTCCCTCTGCTTAACATGCTTCCAGTGCACGACGTATCCTCAGGGGCAGATAGACCCAAGAGCAAACAAAGAAATGGTCTTAGAATCCTTTATTTTTTTTTTTAAAGATTTTTCTATTTATTTAAGGGGGGAGGAGCAGAGGAAGAAGAAGAAGCAGACTCCTTGATGAGCAAGGACCCCGATGTGGGACTCGATGCCATGACCCTGGAATTGTGACCTGATCCAAAGGCAGATGCTTAACCAACTGAGCCACCCAGGTGCCCTTCTCTTAGAATCTTGGTGAGCACTGGGAAAGGTACAGAATTGTCGAAACACTATATTATACTTTGTATATACGAATATAACTCTGTATGTCCATTATACTTGAATTTAAAAAGGAAAGAACGAAATGGTCCTTGTCAACCCAGCAGCCAAAAAATAAAGAGCCACAGAAACATCCAGAATCAGGTTAGTGTGGAGGCCGAGAAAAATCAAGGCCATCTCACCTCAGGTTTAGCCTTAGCCTAAGTACAGCCATCTCAGACCCCTGTGCCCTACTTCACTTTAGTTCTAAGGACCCCCACCCTGCTTTGGTTCCAGAGACCCCCACCCTGCTTTAGTAACAGGAACCCATAAATACCCCTGCCTTAACTAATCTCAGGGTCTGGGTCCCTACTCCGCTGTGTCGGGTATACTTGGGCCCAAGCTTAAGCTTGTCAAATAAACCCTTGTGTGATTGCATCGGTGTTGGCTCCTTGGTGGTCTCTCAGACTCGAAAACTCGGGTACAACATTTTGGTTCCACCGAGATCTGGGAGACTCCCAGGACCCCAACCCAGAGGGTCTTGCGCGGGCTGGTGAATGCACTCGTTTTCATCTATTTGAGCGCATACTTTAGAGGCTCCACTCTGCATTTTTTTTTTTTACCTGTAGGAATTCCAATCTGAGTATCTGGAGTCAACATTGGCTCAAGCGGACGCGTGGCAAGCTGTCCACCGGGGTGTCTTGGGAGACGTCCCTTTGCCCCTATTTGGAGGCTCGGCTGCTGTTGCAGTTGGGCCGCCACTCAACTTGCTTTCAGTTGTAAGTGTATGGGAATTTTGTCTGTTGTGCTGTTTGTTAAGTTTATGGGGATTTTTGGAAGAGACGTCCCTTACCCCCACCTGGAGGACAAGATCCTCATCTGTGAGGAGAGCCGGCTGCCGTTGCGGTCGGATTCTCCCTTAACTTCCTTCCAGTTTTGTCTTTGCGGCAGCGCCGGATTGTTTGTCTTTGTGAGTGTGTTCTTGTTAATTGTCGTAAGTGTATTTGTCTTGTTGTGGAATGAGCACGTGATGGGACAGACGCAGACGACTCCTCTGTCTCTGATGATTGACCACTTCTCGGACGTTAGGGAAAGAGCTCATAACCTGAGCACGGATATACGAAAGGGAAAGTTTCGGACTATCTGCATGTCTGAATGGCCATCCTTTAATGTTGGATGGCCCCGGGAGGGCCGCTGGGTCTGCGGTTGTCTTTGTCTTGTCTTTTTGTTGTCTGTTGTGTTGTTTATTATGTTTGGAGAAATGAGGCAAGCAGAGAGTAAGGGGACTCTGACTTTCATCTCTCCGTTCCTCCTAATAGATGTGGGGCTTCTCCCTTACTCATTTCTTGTGTTAATGGCTGGCTATAACTGGAGCCAACTGGGGTTGGTCTAACTCGAGACAGAGACTTTAAGGAATATTCCCAAGCAGCTGCTGAAACTCCCTTTGTTTCAGGGAATTCCCTGTTTTCTCTGGCCCGACATGGACTGCCTAACCCCTTCCCCCTTGCTGGTGGGAAAGCATGGCATCTGCTCCTCTGTTGGAGCTGATGAGCCCTAGAACTGGGAACCCTTTCTCTGCCTTCTGGTGGCACTTTGTTCTGTTCTTCACTGTCAGGAAACAAGAAGAGCGCCCCCTGGACCTAACACCCCCCACTCCAGATCTTCCCACCCGTGTCTCAGGTAAACATTCAAAGTGGAGTGGATCCAGGTGGAACGTAAATCAGTATTTATAAACTAAGTTAAGTTTGTTGGTTTAATTAGGATAGACGTGTCTTTTAAGTTAATAGCAGTAAACATGAAACTTCAAAGTTTACTGAAGGTCAAATAAGCTTGTGTTATTTATTAAAATTTGTTAGCAAAGAGATGACTAAACTGATGGTTAATTGTCTGTCTCAAAGTTTTAATGGGTAATTGCTGAGATAGCTTTCAAAGTTTTTGGTAACCTGAAAGTTTAAAGTTTTGGTTGGATAACAAATAAAATTAAATTTATTGGACATCTAGGTCTTTTTCCAGATAAGATAAAGTGCTAAAGCACTGAGTACTGGATGTAGGTTTGTGCTTTTGACTTCTTACAGCAAAGAAAATAAGAATATTTAAATCTGATGGTAAGCATGGTTTGTGCTTAACTGATTCATAAATTGGCATCTAAAGAATTCTGTTATAACCATTCACAATTGGTTAATAGCTGATAATTGGTTAATAACTAAAGGTGTTTCTAAGAGTACAAAATGCTAAGTGTAACTAAGACTGATGGAAATAAAGGAAGCAACTCTATGTAGGAGAGTAGAAGATATGTAAGAAATATTTAAGGAATGGGAGTACATTTTGTTGAAAGTAAAAGAAGGTAATTTTGTCCTAAATGAGATGGTTGTTTGGAAGGAAATGACTTGGGACAAAACCTGAATGCAAAGGAAAGTTGTAGAAGGTTTGTGAAGGGAAATCTTTGGAATGGAATTTAAGATGGTCAGGATGGACTAAGATCGAAATGAATGGATTTTAAAGGTACATTGGTATAAGACTGAAATTCTCTCTGTTTAAAAAGACAAAGTTTTCTTAGATTAATTCATCTGCTGTTAAGAAAATGTAAATGGTTTTCTCTTTGCCTGCCCAAAATTGTAAATGAGGTCTCTTTGACTCGTAAGGCTTTTCCTTGATATGCTAAGTTACTCAGAGAGTACTGCTAAACCAGTGAAAAACCTTGGGTTACATTTGTGTAAATGCTGTAACTACTCTGGAGGTTCTATACATTTCCTAAAGTTTTAATGTTTTGATAAGGGTCATCACTTGATATTTAACCATATCTATTCTGAGTTTTTGTCATTTGTAATTGTTTTAATTCTCTTCGTAAAATGAATTCCACCCTAAAGGAAATTCATATGGGAGACTTTCGGGACAAATACAGGTCTTTGATATGTTAAAATCCTGGAACTGAAATGGGTAAGAATTTCCAGAAGTAAGGCTGCATTCAGACTTAACCAGAATTAGCAACATGGGACTAGATGAACTGAAGGAAATTGTAATGTTGTGTCTCTTAATGTTTTGTCTTATTTTAAACATGACTGGTTCTGTAATGTTTGCTCTTCCAGACTAGGGAAACTTTTTCTTCAGTTATCTGTAACTTACAGAGATTTAAAAGTACTCATTTATAAACGAATCAAGGCATTCAACTTTTCTCTCTATCTGAAACCAAAAGATCTCAGCAAGTATTCTTTCTTCCATGGCAATCAGTCATTTGCATAAGTTCAATAAGAATCTGTTCTCCTTGTAACAGGACACCATTGGAAAAACTGGTTATTTTACCAAGGCTTTGACTGGAATGTCATATTTGAAAAGACTCAGGTATGACCAGACAGCTTAAAGGAACTAAGGTTGACTTTATAAAACCTGGAGCCATAAATCCCTTTGGAACTGTTGGCCTGATACCTGCTTACAGAGTTCCCAGCAGCCTCACCAGGTGAGTAAAGAATGTCACTTCCTGGCAGGCACAGGAACCTCAGGAAGAGGAATTCTCCCAAATGGATAGGTATTGCAGGCATGTCTGATGGCAAGTACATGGCTTGGCTTCTGGCCTGGAGAGGCTACTAAAAGTTCAACGTAGAAATTCCTTGTAAGAAGTTCCAGCAGAGCAGATTCTAAAAGATCTATATAATTATTCACTGTTCTCGCTGAGCTTATGTAAATAATTAGGCCAAGTTTGTTAAAACCGGACTTGTTTTTCAAATAAATTAGTCCTGATTTGACTATCTCTGGAAATGAGGGATATTCTAGAGAGAAAAATTATGTTTTAATAACACACCTTTATGGGTGTTG
>PISX010029336.1:0-20208 GCA_004024625.1 Mellivora capensis
ACCACCCTTGTAAGCCAGGGATGAATCCCACCTGGTCATGGTGGATAATCTTTTTAATGTGCTGTTGGATCCTGTTTGCTAGGATCTTGTTGAGAATCTTAGCATCCATATTCATCAGTGATATTGGTCTGAAATTCTCCTTTTTGGTGTGGTCTTTGCCTGGTTTGGGGATCAGGGTAATGCTGGCTTCATAAAAAGATTCTGGAAGTTTTCGCTCAGCTTCAATTTTTTGAAACAGGTTCAGGAGAATAGGTGTTATTTCTTCTTTGAAAGTTTGGTAGAATTCCCCAGGGAATCCATCAGGTCCTGGGCTCTTGTTTTTTGGGAGGTTTTTGATCACTGCTTCAATCTCGTTACTAGATATCGTTCTGTTCAGGTTGTCAAGTTCTTCCTGGTTCAATTTTGGGATTTTATATTTTTCTAGGAATGCATCCATTTCCTCTAGGTTGCTTAACTTATTGGCATATAACTGTTGATTAAAGCTTCTGATGATTGTTTCTAATTCCTTGTTGTTAGTTGTGATCTCTCACTTTTCATTCATAATTTTATTAATTTGAGCTTTCTCTTTTTTCTTTTGGATTAGTGTGGCCAATGGTTTATCGATCTTATTGATTCTTTCAAAAAACCAGCTTCTAGTTTCATTGATACGTTCTACTGTATCCCTAGTTTCTACCTCATTCATCTCTGCTCTAACCTTGATTATTTCCCTTCTTGTGTGTGGAGTTGGTTTAATTTGTTGTTAAGTCTCCAGTTCTTTAAGGTGTAGAGACAGCTGTTGTACTCTGGATTTTTCCATTTTTTTGAGGGAAGCTTGGATGGCTATGTATTTCCCCCTTAGGACCGCCTTTGCTGTATCCCATAGGTTTTGGACCAACGTGTCTTCATTCTCATTCGTTTCCATGAATTGTTGAAGTTCTTCTTTGATCTTCTGGTTGACCCACGCATTCTTAAACAAGGTGGTCTTTAGCTTCCAGGTGTTTGAATACCTTCCAAACTTTTCCTTGTGGTTGAGCTCCAGTTTCAAAATATTGTGATCTGAGAATATGCAGGGGATAATCTCGATCTTTTGGTATCGGCTGAGTCCTGATTTGTGACCCAGGATGTGGTCTATTCTGGAGAAGGTTCCATGTGCACTTGAGAAGAATGAGTATTCTGTTGTTTTAGGGTGGAATGTTCTTTATATATCTATGAGGTCCATCTGGTCCAATGTGTCATTCAATGCTTTTATTTCTTTATTGATTTTCTGCATGGATGATCTGTCTATTACTGAGAGAGGCGTGTTAAGATCTCCTACTATCAATGTATTCATATCAATATGACTCTTTATCTTGATTAATAGTTTTATTATGTAATTGGCTGCTCCCATATTGGGGGCATAGATATTAACAATTGTAAGATCATCTTGGTGGATAGACACTTTAAGAATGATGTAGTGTCCTTCTGTATCTCTGACTACAGTCTTTAGTTTAAAATGTAATTTATCTGATATGAGAATCGCTCCCCCGGCCTTCTTTTGAGGCCCATTGGCATGAAAGATGTTTTCCATCTCTTCACTTTCCATCTGGGTGTATCCTTAGGTTCAAAATGGGCCTCCTGTAGACAACATATGGGTGGGTCCTGTCGTTTTATCCAATCTGCAGCCTTGTGTCATTTTATGGGCGCATTTGGGCCATTCATATTAAGAGTGATTATCGATATATACGTTTTTATTGACATCGTGTTACCTTTGGAGTCTTTCTTTCTGTAGATTGTCTCTATATTTCTGTACAATGATATTCTTGGGGTTTTTCCTCTTTTATCGAATCCCCCTTAGTATTACCTGTAATGTAGGCTTGGTGTTTGCAAACTCTTTTAAGGTATGGCGGTCTTGGAAACTCTTTATATCTCCATCCATTTTGAATGTCAGTCTTGCTGGATAAAGTATTCCTGGCTGCATGTTCTTCTCATTTAGTGCCCTGAATTTATCTTGCCAGCCCATTCTGGCTTGCCAGGTTGCTGTGGACAGGTCTGACGTTATTCTGATGGGCTTTCCTCTGCACGTAAGGAGCTTCTTTGCCCTAGCTGCCTTCAAGAGAGTTTCTCTAGAATTATAATTCCTCATTCTTACTATCAGCTGTCTCGAAGTGTTTCGAGAATCTAAAATCTTGCGGGGGGGGGGGACCGTTCTGCCTCTAGTACATGAATGCTGTTTCCATTTGCGATATTTGGAAAATTTTCATGAAGAACATGTTTGACAATATCTTCTAGACTTCTTTCTTTCTCTTCCCCTTCAGGTATTCCAATAATTCTGACTTTGGAACGTTTCATGGAATCATTTATTTCCCTAATTCTGTTTTCGTGGCTTCTAAGCTGTTTGTTCCAGGCTTCCTCCTGATCCTTTCTCTCTATCTGTTTGTCCTCCAGATCACTAATTCTATCTTCTGTCTCAGTTACCCTAGCTTTTAGAGAACTTAGATTAGATTGGAACTCATTGAGAGCCTTGTGAACATCTTCCCTGGTGGCTGTCAGTTCTGCCCTAATAAATTCCATTTGGTCGTCCATGGTTTTCTCCAACCTCGCTATTGCCTGGATAATTGTTAGCCTGAATTCTCTTTCTGACATAATGTCTATGTTGGTAGCCATTAGCTCTGTTGCAGAGGGCCTATCCTCTGAATTTTTCTTCTGTTGGGCATTCCTCCTCCTCGTCATTTTGGTGAGAGTGGCTGAATGGTTGTAGCTGGATGTATAGACCTTGGTGCAGTGAAGGTGCACCCTGGAATGCTTCTGAGCAATCAAGAGTCCCCACGCAAATGAAAGAAAAAAAGAAAGAGAGAAAGCAGAAAAAGAGAGAAAGAGAGAGAGAGAGAGAGAGGAAAAAGAAAGAAGGATAAAAGAGAAGGCTCAGCCCAAATGGGCCCCAAGGTAAGGTTTGTGAAGTATACAAACAAATACAGACAAACAAAAAAGACTAATAAAAGTATATGACAAGAGAAGAAAAAAAATATGTACATATATATGTAGAACAAAACAAAGAAACAAACAGACAAACAAAAAAAAGAACCTCGTCAAAAAGAACCCTAAGTATAAGATTTATATACTACCAGGACAAACACAAGCATACAAAAATACTGGTAGGAGAAAAGGATGGGAGAGTGGTTGTAAATTCTCAGTGTGGGTGAGGAAGGTTATTTTGCTTCTTCCTGGATGTATCTTGATATCTTTTTTAAAGGATACAACTTTCCTAAGATATCAGGGGATTAAAAATTGGTTTACTATAGGGGTAGCATTGATTGGGGAAAGGGGATTACCTTGAATTTTAACTCTATATGAATATTAGCAAATAAAAGTAAAGAAAAGAATGATCTAAACTAAACTAAAGTGAAATTTTAAAAAATATATAAAAAATAGAAAAGCAAAAGAAAAACATGGGTATATGTATCAAAAAGTTCAGGTTAAAAGGTTATTATGGAATTTGATGTACTGGACATCTCACTGTGATGGTAAGTAGGCTAAAAAAATCTATATAACAAAATAAAAAAGATTAAAAAAATTTTTTTAAATGAACCAGAATAGTGGGAACGAATTAAGAATTAAACAATTAGTGATTGTTGTCTTCTAGGCGGGTTGGCTTTCTGGGGGAGGGGCCTGCCACGTGGGTTTTCAGGCGGTGTTTCCTGAGTTAAGTCCTCCCGCCCCCCTCCAGGGGGTGGGCTCTGAGGAAACCAGGCCTTCAGGCTTTTGTTCTCTGGAGGTTTTTATGTCTGTTCCTTTGTTTTTTCTCCCCTTGGCAGCTCCGGGTGGTTCTTGGAGGTTTAGAGGAAAGCAAACTGCACCCAGACCTCCCTCCCAGAGAGAAGCCCCAGTCCGTTCCCCTCTGGGTGCTGCAGAGCAGGTTCCCATCCGCGATCTCTGGGGACACCTGTGTGTCTTGCTTGTACTCAAAACCACAAGCGGCAGCTGTCTGGGCAGCTCCAGACCCCCAGAGAGGTTCCAAGCGGGGAAGGCACACAGAGATTTTCTCACTGGCCCGAGCTGGGAGCGATCAGACTTTCTGGGTCCTAGAAAGCGCGACTGGCGCCCGCGCGCCTCTCTCAGGGGAGGGGGTGGAGCGCGTCTCAGGCTCTGCTAGTGTGGCTCGGCACACACGTGGGGACTGCAAAAGTCTGTTTCTGCTCCAGGAGGGTCCCAGCCCCTGCCACACGCCAAGCGCCCTTAGGAGGTCTCCTCGCAGCTCAGGGACCAAGACCTGGTTTCTCCACCGCACTCTCTCTGGCTCAGCGCCAGGGGTGTCTGCCCTCCGTGGGGGACTTAAGCCCTTGTCCCTAACAGTTCCAATTCCCACAATTTCACCCTGCGATCTTTTCTCTTTTTGAGTGCTTTTTATTGGTCTTCAAGTTAATGTTGGTCCCCAGTCATAGGGCACTCTCGTATTGGGGTATTACTTCCCAATGCGTTTCCTCTGGTGGCCCCCTCCCCCTTTTGTTTATCTTCCGATACCAGTCCGGTGTTCCCACTCTGCTTTACCTGCCCACTGGCGTCTTCTGCCCCCTTGGGATCCTGACGAGTAGAATTCTGATCTCAGGTTGATTTCATGAGTGATCGGAGTTCCTTGGTAGGTAATCAGCTCACTTTAGGGGACAGGTTGAACCAGAACCTCCTCCTAGTTCCCCGCCATCTTGTCTCCCCAGCTTTCTCTCTTTTCTTTTGGATTAGTGTGGCCAATGGTTTATCGATCTTATTGATTCTTTCAAAAAACCAGCTTCTAGTTTCATTGATACGTTCTACTGTATCCCTAGTTTCTACCTCATTGATCTCTGCTCTAATATTGATTATTTCCCTTCTTGTGTGTGGAGTTGGTTTAATTTGTTGTTGGTCCTCCAGTTCTTTAAGGTGTAGAGACAGCTGTTGTATTCTGGATTTTTCAATTTTTTTGAGGGAGGCTTGGATGGCTATGTATTTCCCCCTTAGGGCCGCCTTTGCTGTATCCCATAGGTTTTGGAATGAAGTGTCTTCATTCTCATTGGTTTTCATGAATTGTTTAAGTTCTTCTTTGATCTCCTGGTTGATCCAAGCATTCTTAAGCAAGGTGGTCTTTAGTTTCCAGGTGTTTGAGTTGCTACCAAACTTTTCCTTGTGATTGAGCTCCAGTTTCAAAGCATTGTGATCTGAGAATATGCAGGGAATTATCTCAGTCTTTTGGTATCGGTTGAGTCCGGATTTGTGACCCAGTATGTGGTCTATTCTGGATACGGTTCCATGTGCACTTGAGAAGAATGAGTATTCTGTTGTTTTTGGGTGGAATGTTCAGTATATATCTATGAGGTCCATCTGGTCCAATGTGTCATTCAATGCTTTTATTTCTTTATTGATTTTCTGCATGGATGATCTGTCTATTACTGAGAGAGGCATGTTGAGATCTCCTACTATAAATGTATTCATATCGATATGACTCTTTATCTTGATTAATAGTTTTATTATGTAATTGGCTGCTCCCATATTGGGGGCATAAATATTTACAATTGCTAGATCTTCTTGGTGGATAGTCCCTTTAAGGATGATGTAGTGTCCTTCTGTATCTCTGACTACAGTCTTTAGTTTAAAATCTAATTTATCTGATATGAGGCAAACATATCAGGAATTACCTTGAAGGAATTCCCCAGGGAATCTGTCAGGTCCTGGGCTCTTGTTTTTTGGGAGGTTTTTGATCACTGCTTCAATCTCATTACTAGATACTAGTCTATTTAGGTTGTCAGTTTCTTTCTGTTTCAGTCTTGGAAGTTTATAGGTTTCCAGGAATGCATCTGTAAGAGCCTACTTAATCAGAGGGCACCATTTTGTTGTTTATGCAGTAAACTTAGATTGACCCTATGTAGTAAACTTAGATTGATCCTAGGCAGTAAACTTGGATTGAACCTATGCAGTGAACTTAGATTGACTCTGCCTGCCCCTCCCAGAGGAACTTACTTGCAAAGCCCAGATACAAGGACGGGTCAGGCTAGGTGGAGACGGCCAATTAGTAGGGTGTGCATACTGTCTCCCTAGCTACCAGTCCCAGGTAGCAAAGCCCAGATACAAGGGCAGGTGGAGACATCCAATCAGTGGGGCACGCATATATCTATGAGGATGAATTGTAATTCAATTGGCTGCCCGTGTGTGACCTAACATGACTGTGCAGTTTTCTCTGTGTACTGCAATCTCATTGGCCACCTGTGTATAGCCTGGCTAAATTACCTCTATAAATGTTAGTCTGTGAGGCTGGGAGGGGTCGCCTCTTTGCAAGAGACGGCCCTGACCAGTCCGTTTGATTCTCAATACTTGGAACGAAATAAAGCTTTGCTTGATCTTCGCTTTGTATCAGTCTCCTTCCTTTGATTACGGACCCAACACATCCATTTCTTCTAGGTTGCTTAACTTATTGGCATACAACTGTTGATAATAATTTCTGATGATTGTTTCTATTTCCTTGATGTTAGCATGATCTCTCCCCATTCATTCATAATTATATTAATTTGCATCCTCTCTCTTCTTTTGTATTAGTTTGGCCAGTGGTTTATTGATCTTGCTGATTCTTTCAAAGAACCAGCTTCTAGTTGTGTTGATGTGTTCTACTCTATCTCTAGTTTCTATCTCATTGATCTCTGCTCTAATCTTGATTATTTCCCTTCTTGTGCACGGGGTTGGCTGAATTTGTTGTTGATTTTCCAGTTCTTTGGGGGGTTAAGAGAGCTGGTGTGTTCTGGATTTTTCAATGTTTTTGAGGAAGGCTTGGATGGCTATGTATTTCCCCCCCAGGACTGCCTTTGCCGTATCCCATAGGTTTTGGGCCGAAGTGTCTTCATTCTCATTGGTTTCCATGAATTGTTTAAGTTCTTTGATTTCCTGGTTGATCCAAACATTCTTGAGCAGGGTGCTCTTTAGCTTCCAGGTGTTTGAATTCCTTCCAAACTTTTTCTTGTGGTTGAGCCCAAGTTTCAAAGCATTGTGGTCTGAGAATATGCACGGAATAATCTGTCTTTTGGTATTGGTTGAGCCCTAATTTGTGACCCAGTATGTGGTCTATTCTGGAGAAGGTTCCATGTGCACTCGAGAAGAATGAGTGTTCTGTTGTTTTAGGGTGGAATGTTCTGTATATATCTATGAGGTCCATCTGGTCCAATGTGTCATTCAAAGCTCTGGATTCTTTATTGATTTTCTGCTTGGATGATCTGTCTATTACTGGGAGTGGCATGTTAAGATCACCTATTATTATGGTTTGTCTCCCTCCTGATCCCATCTTGTTTCATTTATTCTTTTCCTACTCCCCAAGACCCCCATGTTGCATCTCCCCTTCCTCATATCAGGGTGATCATATGATAGTTGTCTTTATCTGATTGACTAATTTTGCTCAGCATAATACCCTCTAGTTCCATCCACATCATCGAAAATGGCAGGATTTCATTTCTTTTGATGGCTGCACAATGAAGTCTTTGTTTCTATAGATTGTCTCCATAAATTTCTATTCAATGATATTCTTGGGTTTTTTCCTCTTTTATAGAACCCCCTTTAATATTTCTTGTAGTGCTGGTTTGGTGGTCACATACGCTCTTTATCTCTCCATGCATTTTGAAAGTCAGCCTTGCTGGATAAAGTATTGTTGGCTGCATGTTCTTGTCATTTAGTGCCCTGAATATGTCTTGCCAGCCCTTTCTGTCTTGCCAGGCTTCTGTGGACAGGTCTGACCTTATTCTGATGGACCTTCTTCTGTAGGTAAAGAATCTTTTCCCCCAGTTGCTCTTAAACCTCTTGTCTAAGACTATGATTCATGAATTTCACAATTAAGCATCTGGAGGTTTTTCTAGATTTGTTGATCTTGGAGGATTTTCTTTCTGCTTCTAGGACATGAACACTTGTTCCATCCCCCAGACTGGGGAAATTTTCTTTCTTTTTAAAAAATATTTTGTTTATTTTTATTTCTTTTCAGTGTTCCAAAATTCATTGTTCATGCACCACACCAATTTTCATCCAGAATTTGTTCAGCTATGTCTTCTAGTCTTCTCTCTTTCTCTGCCCACTTAGGCATCCCAATAATTCTGATGTTGGAATGTTTCATGGTGTCATATATTTTCCTAACTCTGTTGTTATGGCTTCTAAGCTGTTGTTCCAGGCCTCCTCCTGATCCTTCTTTTCTGTCAGTTTTTCTTGTGGATCACTAATTCAATCTTCTGCCTTGGCTACCCTAGCTGTTAGAGTGTTTAGATTAGATTGGATCTCATTGATAGCATTTTTAACTTTTGTCAGGTCAGCTCTCACTTCCACCCTTAGAGATTCTATGTTGTCACTAAGGGTTTTTTCCAACCTAGACATTGTCTGGATAACTGTTACCCTGAATTATCTTTCTGACATACTGTTTATATCCATATCCAATAGTTCTGAAGGCGAAGGCACAGTCTCTGAATTTTTCCTCTGTTGGGTGTTCCCCCTCCTAGTCATTTTGGTGAGAGGTGTTTGAGGGGATCTATAGCTGAAAATATCAACCATAATCCAGGCACCCAGGAGCTTAATATATTGTTTTCCCCTGATGTTGGGGTTTAACTGTTTTATGGGGACCCTGTGGTAGTTGTCCTCTTGTTCTTTTGGCTTGTCTTCTGGGAGAGAGTCCTGCTGCATTGTTCTCCCATCAGTCTTGCTTGGGTTGAGTCCCCCTGCCCACTATCAAGGGACTGGGCTCTATGGAAACCAGTTTTTCAGGCCTTTGTTCTCTGGAGGTTTTTATTCTTTGGTGGCTTTTTGAGGCTTTTCAGAGGGTCAGAGCAAGGAAGAAATCTGTCTGCACCTAAACCTCTGCCTCAGAGAGAAGCCTCAGACTGTCCTCCTCTGTCTGATCCAGAACACACAGACTCCCCCCCCTGCAAACTCCACTGAACAGGGCAACTCCCACAGGCGGTGTGTACCCCCAGCCTCTGTCCCAGTGGTCACCCAAGGCCCCCGCTTGTGTCTGTATCCCCGTGCTACTAAAACCGTGAGTGATATTGGTCCAGGGAGCCTGCTTCCGGTAGCTGCCTTTGCTGGGACTGCTCTCTGGGGTCCAGGCCCACGCTGGGTGTGGTCAGACCCCAGTGGCCAGTTGCAGAAGGCTGCGGTCCTAGAGACCACCATCTGGCACCTACACCAGGTTCTCTTAGGTGTGGCGGGGGTGCAAGCAGTGGAGAGCCGCGGGCCCATGGACCACCAGCTTCAGATCCCGCTGGACTCTCTCTGACACAGGTGGTCGCCTGAAGTGACCATGCTGGGACTGTGGGCTTAGGCCCATGCCCATGACCGCCCAATCCCACCAGTTGCCCCTTAAGATCTTGTGCTCTTTTTGAGGGCTTTAACCAGACTCCAAATTAATCCTGGTCCCCAGTGACAGGGCACTTTTGTATTGGGGTATTACTTTCCAATGGGTCACTTCTGGTGGCTCCCTCCCTGCTCTGTTTATCCTCTGATATCAGTCCAAGCATTCCTACTTTACTTTACCTCTCCACTGATGTCTTCTACCCCTGTAGAGATCCAGAAGTGTATAATCTTACATCTCATGCTGATTTCATGGGTGTTCAGAGTGTTCTGATAGATATTTAGCTCACTTTAGGGGACAGGTTGAAACAGGGTCTCCTACTTCTCTGCCGTCTTGCCCCCCCCCCCATTTTTTTTCATTTTTTGAAAGATTTTTTTATGTTTTATTAGTCATCACACAGTACATCACTAGTTTTTGATGTTGTGTTCTGTGATTCATTTTTTTTTTTTTGCATTTAACACCCAGTGCTCTGTGCAATACATGACCTCCTTAATACTCATCACCAGCCTAATGCATTCCCCCACCATCCTCCCCTCCAAAACCCTCAATTTTTTTTCTAGAGTCCATGCCTCTCATGGTTCTTCTTCCCCTCTGGTTCCCCCCGACTTCATTTTCCCTTACTTCTCCTAATGTTCTCCATAACTATTCCTTATATTCCACAAATAAGTGAAACCATATGTTAATTGTTTTTCTCTGCTTCACTTATTTCATTCAGCATAAGCTCCTCCAGTCCCATCCTTCTTAATGAAAAAGCTCAGTATTCATCCTTTCTGATGACTGTGTAGTATTTCATTGTATATACGGACCACATGTTCTTTATCCACTCATCTGTTGAAGGGCATCGAAGATCCTTCCACAGTTTGGCTATTGTGGACATTGTGGCTATGAACCCTGGGGTGCATATGCCCCTTCTTTCGCTACATCTGTATCTTTGTGGTAAATACCTAGTAGTGCAATTGCTGGGTCATACGGTAGTTCTATTCTTAACATCTTGAGGAATCTCCATACTGTTTTCTAGAGTGGCTGTACCAGTTTGCATTCTCACCAATAGTGTAAGAGGGTTCACCTTTCTCCACATCCTCACCAACATCTGTTTTTTCATGTTTTGTTAATTTTTGCCATTCTAACTTGCGTAAGTAGTCAAGCTCTCCCTCTTCAGAGATGACATGATACTTGTGTTATTTTTATAAAATTATACGTAAAATGAGAGGGTTCCTTTTCTTTGACTGGTGATGAATGAGTCAGTCAGTGAGCTACTTTTCAGATTCCTATAGCAGAATCTCACAATGGACTTAGAGGACTTAATGACAGGGATTCACTCTCATGTAACTTACAAGTGTGGATTAAGGTTCACATAGCAAAATGAGGGCCAGTAAATCATAGCACTTGGTGAATAAACATATGTGTAGATCAGATAATGACTGAAGGATTCTAACCATTTTGGAAGAGGGTTACATCCAGAGATATATGGAGATATATATAGAGCAAGGGCTCTTTGGAGACTTACATAAAGAGTATGGAGTATAAAATAGCTGTGTTTTATTCTCTTCTCTGATGGTTCAATAGGAGGAGAAGCCTCCTTATTGCCCCTTTCATGTCATTGTTCCTCAAAGTATAGATAAAAGGGTTAAGCAGAGGAGTCAGCAGACTGTAGAACAGGGCCATGAGTTTGTCCTTGTCCTGGGATTTAGTACCAGAAGGTTGCACGTACATGCATATTACTGGCCCATAGAAGAGAGAGACCACAATAACATGAGAGCCACAGGTGTTGAAGGCCTTCTTGTTTCCTGTTGATGACTGAATTCTGAGCACTGTAGCTACAATGAACCCATAGGAGAGAAGGATAAGGGACAAGGGAACCAAGGTAAAGAACGTCCCTACAAGAGAGAGCATAGTTACATTGAAAGTGGTGTTGACACAGGACATCTTGATCATCACTGGAATCTCACACAGGAAGTCATCCACCTTGTTGTTACCACAGAGTGGCAGCTGGACAGTGAGGGATGACTGAAGCAAGGAATTAGCCAAACCACTTATCCATGCCACAGCCACCAGGGAGACACAGAATCGCTGATCCATGATAGCCTGGTACCTCAAGGGCTTGCAGATGGCCACATACCGATCCACGGACATGACAGCCAAGAGGATGCATTCTGTGGCCCCCAGGAAGTGAAACATATAGAACTGGGCCACACAGCCTCCATAACTGATGGACTTATCTGGTCCCCAGAGATTCCACAGCAGTTGAGGGATGGTGGTTGTGGTAAAACACAGGTCCAGGAAGGAGAGGTTGGAAAGGAAAAAGTACATAGGGCTGTCAAGATGAGGGTCTACCTTGGACATCACAATAATCGAGATGTTTCCAACCAGTGTGCAGATGTAAGCCACAAACACCATTATGAAGAGAGGCATTTCCAACCAGGGATGGTCAGAGAAACCCAAGAGGATGAAGACCTTTGGAGTACTTGTATTGCCCAGACTCATGACCATCATTCCTCTTGTTGGTGGATTCAAGTCAAAGTGAGAATTTTTACTTCAGTATTGGATTTTTATGATTTTCCATTTAGTCATTTAAGTACAGTAAATTATGCAGGGAGTTTCTCTGTGGTGTCACTCCAGTGAAGTGATCTAATACTTATACTCATGAAAAAGTAGGAGTCTAAATGTCAAACATGATTATTTTGAAGCACATCTAAAAGAAAGGCCAAAAAATCTCTATAGTTTGCCTAGGAGATGCAATAGAACAAATGTTTATAGAAAAATGATTAGGGAAGGGGAAAGTCAGAATTGCTCTTGTGTCAGAGAATAGCATAAAGCAAGGGAGTGTTTTCCAGGAACCACCCATGCTGACTTACCACATGGCTTCATTTATTTCATCCATCATCTGTTGGCCCTGGGCCACTCTGCTTGAATTCATGAGTTGGTTTAAGTAAGTTCAGGACTTTCTGAGCTCCAGCCAGATCAGTCTGAATGCATAGAAACAAGACATAGTGCTGTTAGTTGGGTCTATGCCTTAAATCCTAAAGTGACTTTTGTAGCGTAATTCTTTTGTCGTAACGGGAAACATCAGCTGAAAGGAAACGATTCCTTGCCACGTGTTCAGTACTTGAGGAACAAATCAAATGCTAAATCCTGGTGATATGAGACTTTCAAGACATCAGTGTTTAAAAAATGATATGATATGTGCTAGTTCTTGTCACATCAGGAGTTGTAATCTATCACAAACTTGACAGCTCTATGGTTCTTTATGGATTTGCTGTCACATGTGTGACTTGGGTTATAATGTAAAATGTATATTTTGTTGTTAGAAGTGGAAAGAAGTTTAAAAACACTGTTGTAGTAGAAAAAAGGATATGAAACCAGAGAACCTGGATCCAGTCGACTGCTGATAATTAACACCTAAACCTTTTCTGCATTGCTTACTTAACAGCTGTGTTTTGTGAGGATTAGTTAATCCAATATGTGTGACTATGCTTCATTAAGTGAAATACTTAATGTGTGAGTGATTACTTTTATGAAGTGTAGTGCCCAGTGGTGATTAAGAGTCCATATCAGTTCATTAATTCTTGTTTCAGTTGCATCTAAATATTCACAGTGTACTTACCCTTGTCAGAAGCCTCTTAAGGATTACATTTTCTTCCCTTCCATTTCCCAGATCATTCCTATCATGTAGCTTGAACCCAGTGTTCATGATGTTAAGCTTTTTATGCTAGGATACATATATTTTAATTCACAGAAAAACCCACTAATGCAAACAGTGTCCCTACATTATTTTTTTTAAAGATTTTATTCATTTGACAGACGGAGATTACAAGTAGGCAGAGAGGCAGACAGAGAGAGAGGGGGAAGCAGGCTCCCTGCAGGGAGCCCGATGCGGGGCTTGATCCCAGGACCCCGGGATCATGACCTGAGCCGAAGGCAGAGGCTTTAACCCACTGAGCCACCCAGGTGCCCACCTACATTATTTTTCATTAAAGGGAGCATGTTTTAATGTTACAATTTATAATGATTTTGCATTATTAGAGGTGTCAATTTATTTCCACATTTATTTTAGTATAAAACTCTGCATAGAGAGGTGACAACACATATAGAGTTACAAAAAGATAAAATTAATGAAGCTAAATAGATCACTCCTGCCCACATATAACACCCACCTTAAATCATTGCAAGTATTCAATGGTCATACTCCCTGTTTTTGCAAAATTGACATTGATCTTTTCTTTCCAACTGTATTAAATATTAGAGATAAGGATTGAATATTCTCTCTGTGTTCAGTGGCTTCACTTCATCATATCTTAGTTCCTTAATATTATTCATTTATTTGATTTGAAGGATCACAAATATATTTATATGTGGAAACCAATTTTTCTCTAAAATCATATTTGTTAAGATGTGTTGTCTCTCTTTATATAAAGCTGTGGGACATGTTCTTCATACAGATAATGAACCTCAGGGGAAATTTCTTAGCAAGAAACACTGTAGAGAGTCTCTCATGAGAACACTACCTTCTAACTTACTTCTTTCCACAATAAAGTGGAAAGATAAATTTTGGCATTTTCCTTGTTGTGAGAAATGGACTCGGGACCAAAAGAATCCTAAAAATCTCATTTACTTCAACAATTTCATGGAAAACTTCCTTGGATCTCAGGGAAAATTTAAGACAATTGCTTTTGGTGTCAAGATAGACTTTTCTTTTATTTATATTTTCCTCAGGCTATTGTTTCTTGAAACCTCTATAGAAAAGCAGAATATTGCTAGTTCTACACAGAGAAAAATGTGGTGGACACCTTCCACTATGCTTTCTAAGGAATCTAAAGGCTCTTGTCTTAAAATATTTCTCCCACAATAGTCTAGAACAGTGTGTACTTTTTACCTGACCTAACATTGACTCTACTAAACATTTCCGCATTTGGCTTAAGCACTATATCATTATGTCAAGAAAACTTAATATAAGTTATTTTATTTATTTATTTATTTATTCATTCAATCAGTAAATAGCTGTTGAGTGCTGACATATGTCAGTCACTTGTCTAGATGCTTCAAAATATAACTGAACCATGACAGATAAAATTTAGTTTTAATGAAACATGTTGCAATAGAGACATGGTAGATTTGTTCTTTTTTTTATTTATTAGTTTCAGAGGTACAATTCAGTGATTCGTCAATTCATATAACACCCAGTGTTCATTATATCATGTGCCCTCCTTAATGCCCATCACCCAGTTACCCCATCTCCCACCCATCTCCCCTCCAGTGAAACTCAGTTAGTTTCCTAGAGTTCCACATCTCTTATGGCTTGCCTCTATCTCAATTTCCATCTTATTTTACTTTTCCTTCCCTTCCTCTATGTTAATCTGTTTTGTTTCTTCATTTCCACATATGAGTGAAATTATATGGTATTTGTCTTTCTCTGACTGACTTATTTCGCTTAGCGTAATATCCTCTAGTTCCATCCATGTTGTTGCAAGTGGCAATATTTCTCTTTTTTAAAATTTAATTTAATTTTTAAAAATTTTTATTTATTTTTTAAATTTCTTTTCAGTGTTCTAGAATTCATTGTTTATGCACCAGCACCCATACTGCTCCATGCAATACATGCCCTCCGTAATACCCACCACCAGGCTCACCCAACCTCCCAACCCCTTCCCTCCAAAACCCTGTTTGAATATTTCACTTTTAAAAAGATTTTATATATTTATTAGAGAGAGAGAGAGAGAAAAAAAATGAGCATGGGGGAAGGACAGAGGGAGACAGAGAAGCAGACTCCCCATTGAGCAGGGAGCCTGATGCAGGGCTTGATCCCAGGAAACAGACCATGACCTGAGCCAAAAGTAGACGCTTAAGCAACTGGGCCACACTGGTGCCCTAAGATTTCATTTTTGATGGCTGAGTAATTTTCCAGTGTGTGTGCATGCGTGTGTGTGTGTGTGTGTGTGTATGTGAGACCTCTTCTTTATCCATTTATTTGGGTGGATATTTGGGCTCTTTCCATATTTTGGCTATTGTGGACAATGCTGAAATCAACATTGGAGAGATTTCTTCTTATTGTCAGTGTCTCAGTGGATTTGGCTTCAGAATGAAATACTACAGCAACAATTTAAAATGTTGCAAACTGGTAATGGAAAAAACAAGCTTTGCAAGATTGTTTAAAAATAAACACAATTTTCTATTATTTTCATATGTATAATATAGAGAGTCAATATCTCTATACATTTTGATGTACTCATCATATTTGTAGCCATCATCTGACACTATAATTTCATTGACTATATTTCCTATGTTGTACCATTCATTCCTGTGACTTACTCATTCTACAATTGGAAACTTGTATGTCCCACTCTCTTTCACCTGTTTTTCCTATCTTCCCACCCACTTCCTTCTGGCAACCATCAGTTTGTTCTCTGTATTTATGGTTCTGAATCTGCTTCTTGTTTGTTTATTTTTTATATATTCCATATATAAGTGAAATCATATGGTATTTGTCTTTCTCAGTCTGACTTAATTCACTTAATTCACTTGACATAATATTCTCTAGGCCACCCATGTTGTTGCAATGGTCAAGTTATCTTTTAATGTCTAAGTTATACACACACACACACACACACACACACACATACATATACACATATGAATATGTATGTGTGTGTATGTATATATATGTGTGTGTGTATATATATATATGTATATATATATACATATATATATATATATGTATATATATATATATATCACATCTTCCTTATCCATTTGTCTGTCAATGGACATGGGTTACTTCTGCATCTTGTTTATTGTAAATAATGCTGGAATAAACATAGGGGTATACATATCTTTTGGAGTTAGTGTTTTCATTCTTACCTAATCACCAGTACTGGAATTGTTGAATAATATATTATTTCTGCTTTTAATATTTTTGATGAAATATTAGGCTCTAAATCAGGCTTCAAATAATACAAAAAGATTTTCCAACCACAACACTGTGAAACTTGAAGTCAATCACAAAAAGTGTGGAAAGACCACAAATACATGTAAGTTAAATAACATGGGAATAAAGGTAGTTATCATAAGATTTCACTCATATGTGGTACATAAGGAAGAGCATGGAGGACCACAGGGGTATAGAGGGAAAACTGAATGGGAAGAAATCAGAGACGGAAACAAACCATGAAAGACTCTGGACTCCAGGAAATAAACTGAGGGTTACAGAAGAGAGGAGGTGGGGGAGTTAATATTTAATGGGTATTAAGGAGGCATATGTGTTGATCATGTGATGAGCACTGGGTATTATAAGCAACTAATGAATTGTTGAACAATATCAAAAACTAATGATATGTTGGCTAATTGAACATAATAAAAATTAGTTAAATAATTAATTGAAAAAAGAATGAATGGGTCAGCCAGGAAACTGAAGGAGAAATTTAAAAATATGTGGAAACATATGAAAATGAAAACAAATGGTCCAAAAATTTTTGGTTACAGCAAAAGTGATTCCAAAGTGAAATAGATAGCAATAGAGTCTTACCTCAAGAAGCAAGAAAAATCTCAAATAATCAACCTAAGCTGTCACTTAAAGGAACTGGAGAAAGAAAAACAAATGAAGCCTAAAGCCAGAAGAAGGAAGGATATAAACATTAGAGCAGAAATAAATGATATAGAACCTAAAAATACAACACAAAAATCAGTGAAACCAGGAACAGACACTCTGAAAATATTAGTAAGATTGATCAATCCCGTTAGTTCCAAAATGGAGGAGGAGTAGGAGACCTTAATTTTGTCTGGTCCCAGGAATTCAGCTACATAGCTATCAAATCGTTCTGAGCACCTGAAAACTCAACCAGAGATCTAAGAATATCTGCAACTCTACAAATAGAAAAGCTACCACTTTTTTCAAAGTAGGAGGTGCACAGAAGTGAATCTGAGGAAATATTTGGGAATATAGGTGGTGGGGGGAGGGATCCTCCATCAGCCAGCTCCTGGCAAGTGATATAGCAGCAGAACACAAAAGCATTTTTAGGAAGCCTGCTCCAGTGAGTGATGTCACTCAGGTGGCTAAGCGGGAGCAGAACACTAGCTGGAACAGTGTGATCTCAGGATCCTCAGGGTCACAGGAAGACCAGGGATGCCTGAATGTGGCAGAGCTCCCAGGCATTGGTGTGGGGAAACCACCTTCAAAGAGTGAGCCCAGGAGTGGGTTTTCAGCTTGGGATTGGCATAAACCATGAACCAAAGCATAGTTGGTCCACTGCTCTCTGAGAAGGGGTTCAACAAGCTGCAGAACTGGGGAGACCCCCTTTCCTCCCCCAGGAGAAGAGCACAGGAATGTCCCACAGGTGTCTGCAGGGTTAGGAGATTCAAATTGGAGTCATGTGCCTGAGATAGAAATGCTCATTCACAGGCCCCGTGAGCATGGAGTATGGCCAAGAACAGGGAGACAGGAGTGATTGACTTCTTTTCTCTGAGGGCTCACTGAGGAATGGGGCACTGAGATTTTGGCTTGAGAGGCAGAGATTGGGAGGCCACCATTTCATTTTGTTTATTTTCATTCTCAACCTCTAAAGCTGTGCTTAAAGCCTTCAGGGAACAAAAGCCATATAGAGAAAACCAGAGCAGACTACTTAGCCTGACACACTGGCAAAAGTGATACAGATCTGCCTATGGCAAAGACACTTTAGAATCAACACAACAGGCCCCTCCCACAGAATATTAACAAGAACATCCAAGACTGAGTTTACCAATCAATGACAACTAAAAAACTCCAGTGCTAGAAATATGCAATACATAGAATTCTTGGCTTTTCCCCAGTGATTCCTCAGTCTTTCAACTTTAATTTAAAAAAAAATTCTATCATTACTCAACTAATTTCTTATTTAAGCTACTCCATTTTAAAATATTTTTTAATTCTCATTTGTACAGATACATTCAATCCATTCATTGTATTTATTTATTTATTTAGTTTCAGTGTAACAGTATTCATTGTTTTTGCACCACATCCAGTGCTCCATGCAATACGTGCCCTCCTTAATATCCACCACCTGGCTCCCCCAACCTCCCGTCCCCTGCCCCTTCAAAACCCCTCAGGTTGTTTTTCAGAGTCCATAGTCTCTCATGGTTCACCTCCCCTTCCAATTTCCCTCAACTCCCTTCTCCTCTCCACCTCCCCATGTCCTTCATGTTATTTGTTATGCTCCACAAATAAGTGAAACCATATGATAATTGATTCCCTCTGCTTGACTTATTTCACTCAAGATAATCTCTTCCAGTCCCATCCATGTTGCTACAAAAGTTGGGTATTCATCCTTTCTGATGGAGGCATCATACTCTATAGTGTATATGGAGGAATCTCCACACTGTTCTCAAGAGTGGCTGCACCAACTTGCATTCCCACCAACAGTGTAGGAGGGTTCCCCTTTCTCCACATCCTCTCCAACACACGTTGTTTCCTGTCTTGTTAATTTTGGCCATTCTAACTGGTGAGAGGTGGTATCTCAATGTGGTTTTAATTTGAATCTCCCTGATAGCTAGTGATGATGAACATTTTTTCATGTGTCTGATAGCCATTTGTATGTCTTCATTGGAGAAGTGTCTGTTCATATCTTCTGCGCATTTTTTGACATGATTATCTGTTCTGTGTGTGTTGAGTTTGAGAAGTTCTTTATAGATCCTGGATATCAACCTTTTGTCTGTACTGTCATTTGCAAATATCTTCTCCCATTTTGTGGGTTGCCTCTTTGTTTTGTTGACTGTTTACTTTGCTCTGCAGAAGCTTTTGATCTTGATGAAGTCCCAAAGTTCATTTTCGCTTTTGTTTCCTTTGCCTTTGGTGACATATCTTGAAAGAAGTTGCTGTGGCTGATATCAAAGAGGTCATTCATTGTATTTAATCTTATTTTATATATATATATGTTTTTCTTTCTTTACAATTTTGAGATGCAGTTTCTTCTAACAGACCAAAAATACACTCAAAATCTAGTGTATGGATCAATTCTACTCACCTCTTTTATCATACTCTCCTTTTCTGTATGATTCTTTGCTTTTTTTCTTTTTCTTTTTTTGTATAATTTTTTTACTGTATTATCTTAGTCACCATACAGTACATCATAGTTTTTGATGTAGTCTTTGTTTTCTTTTTCTCCTTTTTTTTGTTTTTTTTTTTAAGTCTTTTTAAAATTTCATCTTTACAGTTACATTCTATCCTTTTGATGTACTTAATTTTCTAAAAAATTTATTTTAAAAATTTATTTTCAATGTTCCAGAATTCATTGTTTTTTTTTTTAATTTTTTAAAATTTCATTTCTTTTCAGCGTAACAGAATTCATAGTTTTATACCACACCCAGTGTTCCATGCAGTGTGTGCCATCTAGAATACCACCACCTGGCTCCCCCAACCTCCCACCCCCCACCCCTTCAAAACCCTCAGGTTATTTTTCAGAGTATGGTTCATCTCCCCACCAATTTCCCTCAACTCCCTTCTCCTCTCCATCTCCCCATGTCCTCCGTGTTATTTGTTATGCTCCGCAAATAAGTGAAACCATATGATAACTGACTCTCTCTGCTTGACTTATTTCACTCAGCATAATCTCTTCCAGTCCTGTCCATGTTGCTACAAAAGGTGGGTATTCATCCTTTCTGATGGAGGCATAATACTCCATAGTGTATATGGACCACATCTTCCTTATCCATTCGTCTGTTGAAGGGCATCTTGGTTCTTTCCACAGTTTGACGACCGTGGCCATTGCTGCTATAAACATTGGGGTACAGATGGCCCTTCTTTTCACCACATCTGTATCTTTGGGGTAAATACCCAGTAGCACAATTGCAGGGTCATAGGGAAGCTCTATTTTTAACTTCTTGAGGAATCTCCACACTGTTCTCCAGAGTGGCTGCACCAACTTGCATTCCCACCAACAGTGTAAGAGGGT
>PISX010029337.1:0-20151 GCA_004024625.1 Mellivora capensis
AGCAAAATTAATACCAGAGAATTACCTGAGGGTGTAGAAGTTGAATTTAGAGAGGCTTTTGGCAAAGATTTTAACATTAAAATTAGAATGTATAGGAAGCTCAAGAATATAAATAAAACAAAACTATCCATTAAAATAAAAAAAAATGCAACACATGAACAGCAGATGTGAAATGAGAACAAGTTAACTTAGAAATGCCCATTAGGGAGCGGGCACCCTGCTGGAGAGACTAGAAGAAGGCAACCCTTTTACAAAGGGACTTTTTTAAAAAAATAAAAAGTCTGTTTGCTAGATAACAACTGGATGTATGCATATAAACTTGTCCCCTTAGCCCACGGTCTAGGAACCCACTGTGTGCCCAGTATGGAATGCTGTAGAGGATGAACCTCTCCAAGGCTCTGCATGAGTTTTAATGTTGTCAGTTGTAAGAAAGAGAAAACCCAGTTAGAAATATCTTTAAACCATAGGAAAAGTTAGCCCACATAACAAGAAGGCCAGAGGAGGGCAACTCCAGAATTGATGCCTTTGGGGGCTCAGCAATGTCATCAAGGATCAGTTTGCTTTCACCTTTCTGCTCTACCATCCTCAGCATGTCCTTCCCAGAGTAACCTCCACCTTGTGACCCCAGCATAGCTGCCATTGCTCCGGGAAATCACAGGTTGTCTCAACAAGCATACAGGACACTGGAAGGAAGCAAGGGACTGTTTCTTCTGGGTCTATTTCTTAACTAGAATATTTGTGGCTTACCCGGTGGAGCTGGGCATGGTACCTGGCCCCCTCTGAAGACATGGAAGGTGAGCATCAGGAAGTAAGACACAGCACCAAATATTAGCACAGGGATGCTGGCTAGTAATTCCTTCATCATCTCAGATGCCACAGGTCCTCATGGCAAGATCCTAGTAACAAAGGCATCATGGACTGATATCTCCTCATACCCTTACCACAGTAGCCAGAAGATATCAGGCAGCTGGAATATTCTGGCAAGAGCCTCAGGTATGCGGTTTCTTCAGAGGCCCTATAAAGGAAGCATTGGGGACACTCCACATCCTCAAATCTAGCAGCCCATCTCCTGGGAGATGGTTGCCTTTATGAAATGTTCCTCTGTACCTTGTGACTGGGTTTTATCCTGAATATAAATGTACTTTGTTTTATTTTTGTTATTGTTTTATTTCTGTTGTCTTTCTGTTTTCTATTTGTCTCCATTTCCCCTCCACTAGTTATACCAGTTCCTGTCCCTTTGTCCTTGACCTCCTCTGACTCACAAAGTCTCTGGAGTTTCACTCAGACATAGTTGGGTCTTGCTTTGGGATCTCTTGGGAGGAGCTTTTCTTGTAAGAGACAGATTTGTCCTGTTTTCATCTACTAGTATATTTATTCATATTCCTGTGATCTGTTCAAAGTCTTCCTTTGTTTCCTGTATATTTCCATATTTTCTTCTCTTTTCTGCTTTTGGAATTTACTCTGATAATATTACGGATCAGTAAGCATATGTTTGATTACTTTGGAGGTTAACTTTTATAACGATAAATAAAGTATATACATTTTAAGAGTATACGGTAGAGTATGGACATAAAACTCTATTTCCTGATTCTTAAAGTCTCTTCCTAGAGTATACGGTAGAGTATGGACATAAAATTCTATTTCCTGATTCTTAAAATCTCTTCATTTTGGTTCAGAACCCAAAAATGGTGTTAATGACGTGGTCTTTGACTGAAGACTATGGAAACTAACAGACAGTAAAAAGCACATTGTCTTGGAGGCAGACAGACCTCTCTGGCAAGGCTGGTGGTGGATGGCCATCTTTTTGTGGGTCTATTCTGTGCAGTGGAGCTAATTTTTATGCTTACCTTTTGAAGAATGCATCATTTGATGTTCTTGATAATTTTGATGTCTACAGAATAGACTTGAAATTAGATGAATTAACTTTTAAAAAAAAATAGTAGAAGCCTTTAAAAAGCTCAGTAAAGACCTGCTATCCAAAGGAAAAACACCTCAGATGAATGAAAAAATATCTTTTCTATGCCTCTTGTGTGAGATTACTCTTTGATTCTAAGTTAGAAAAGGGAAAAGGTCTGTTTGATTTTAGAAGCCACTACGGTGCCATTTAATCCAACAGCAATTGTGCATGAAAGACCATAAACATGAGTGTTCCAGAGAACAAAAGTGCAGTGAAACAGCATCACAAGCAGCTCTAGAGACAAGGCAGGGATGTTATTGAAGGGACAACTTCTCAGGGCGCTTGGGTGGCTCAGTTGGTTGAACATCCAACACTTGATTTCAGCTCAGGTCATGATCTCAAGGTCGTGAGATCATGCCCTATGTCAGACTCCACACTTGGCATGGAGTCTGCCTGAGATTCTCTCTCTCCCTCTCCCTCCACCCTTCCCTCCCATCCCACCCTCTCTGGGAAAAAAAAAGTATCTTATCATAGGTGCTTACCTACTGTCCATAAATAGTTATAGAAATATAAAATAGTTAAAAAATCATACACAACCATGTACATGAGTGTAAGCTTTAGTATCTGACACTTGATTATAACTTAGATTCAGCCAAATACACACTTTCAGAAGATCTTTATTATGAATGAAAAACTGATCAAAAAGGAAGGAAATATTTAGATGATGAAGAGCTATTGAATGGGCCCAAGAAATTGTGCCCCAATCAAATAGAGAGAGGGAAACTTCTTGAGTTTTGAAAGAATATCATTTCCAAATTCTGTGAGGAAGTAGTCCTTTTTCTTATTTTCCACTATGTAAATCACATTCTGTAGGGCACAGAACAACCCGTGCATAGAGAGTGCATGGTTTTCTATAAACAGAAAAAAATGTATTCCATGTTCCTCATAATTTAATTGAAAGGATGAATCTACAAAATGATGATCTGCTTTTGTCCTGCAATTTAACTCTTGGGAAGACCACTACACTCCAAGTGCTCTAGATTTTGATGACATAGGCTAAAAATTACAGCTAATGAAGAAGCACTGCTAACATGGGCCTTTGGGTCACTGGACCCATCAAACAGGTCTTGCATTTACTCATGATTCTCTAGTTCACCCCAGACTGTTTTTTCCCTCGGCCACAAGCTTCTCTGTCTTCTGGGAATGCTTTTCATTCTTCATGCTTTGCCATGGGCACAAATATAAGTACAGGCTAGTTTTTGCCCTTATCCTACAGAAATTTGAAGGATAGATAAAATGCGCACAAAATAATTGTAATAATTGTAATAGTAGGAGGGATTTCCTATAAGCCATGAGAGTGCTATTATGAGAGTGATGGCAAACAGCAGCCCCCTCAAAGATATTCACATTCTGATCCTCGGAGCCCTGAGCATCTGTTACCATACGTGGCAATGGGATTGCAGCTTCAATTAAGAATTTTTAGAGGAGCTGATTTTACCGGATTGTTTGGGTGGGTCCACTGTAATCACAAGGGTCATTACGAGTGGAAAGGAGAGGAATGGTCAGGTGTCAGAGTCAGGGAGATACTATGCTGTGTCTTTGGAGGTGGAAGAAGGGGCCACAAGACAAGAAATTCCAATACATCTACGTTGTAAAAGGCAAAGAAACAGATTTTCCTCTAGAGCCTCCAAAAGGAACATGACCCTGCTACCATCTTAACTGTAGTCTAGGAAGAACTGTGTGGACCACTGACTAAAGAGATGAATCACTGTGAATTGTTTTAATCCATTGTTTGTGATAACTCATTATGGCAGCAGATAGGAAACACACGCGAAGGAAGTGCAAAGAAGGGATCATGTTTTCAACCAGAGCAATAGAGGAGATTTTATTGAAGGAAGAAGCATTTGTTGACCTTGAATGGGATTGTGAACTTCAAGTGAGGTAGTGCCATGAACCAATGGGCAGAGCAGTGGCTGAGAGGCATATGTTGAAGTTCTTGAGAATTGTTGCACTGGCCAACTTGGGAATGTGGGAAAAGGAGCTTGGTGGCAGGACTGGGCAGGGATGGCAGAACCTGGAATTGGGAACCCGGGCTCAAGGTGGAGTTACCTCGGAAGACTCCAAGCTCAAGAGTGACCTAGTGTATTCTGGGAAATGCATCTGCAGTAGTGTCTAGTGGGAGAGGGGAAGGGGGAGAGCATTTAAGAGGAGGAAGAGTCATGGCCATGGGCACTGAAAAGTGGGGTGGATGAAAAAGTGGAGGCCTGATAATGTGTAATTGTTCATTTACTTATTACAGAGAAATCTGTATCAAGTGTTTTCCGATAGCATCTCTCTGACTCTGATACCTGGCCATCCCTCCTTCCCTTTTCACTTATGATGACCCTTGTCTAGATTCAGATCTGGGCACCTATCAGAAGCTGACACATTACAGCATGGGGAGAGGGAGACATGCCAGCTAAATATCCCCACACATCCAGGTAAAGGCACCATAATAAGAGATGCCAGAAGGGGGGAGGGTGTCTCATGCTGTACATTATAATGGTGACAAGGTGAGCTCACCCTACCTGAGATCTTAAATCATTGGCGAGTGATTGAAAAAAAATATATAGGTCAAGGCCTGAATGATGCCATCTTGAGAATTGGATTTGTCCTTATTAAAATGTCTATGGGGAGCTTCCAAATGCTCCCATCCCCTCTTTTCAGGGACCAGGAGCCATATTGAAGAGCTGTGGCTCTCTGCCTGGTGACCCACTCCAAGAGCTGGGGTGAGGCTGACGGTCTTCCTGCCTCAGGACCCAGGTGGGGGGTGTGAAGCCCTCCTTTCTTCATTTGAACCTTCCTTAATGAAGCATCTAAGGAATGCTCCTTCCAGAAAGGCTCATAAAGAACTAGAAGTAAACCACATGGGCCCCAGTCCTGCCCATACTACCTTAAAGCCCGTACCTTGAGTTCCTTCCTCCCAGGCAGACAGGTAAGTGCAATTGACTAATCGCCCTCAGGTAAAGAAACATGTGTAAATGTCAAGGAGACAGTAAGAAGCACATCCTGTAAGAATGTTTCCATGATTTTCAGGAATTTGCTCTTCAAGTCATTGTCCCTTAGGCTACTCATTTTCTACTGTTGCATTCTATACAGATCCTTCCCTTCAAATTTAAGACAAAGAAAGCCCTTATCTCAGTTAATGTATTTTTAGATACATTTTTTGTTAATGTATTATTAGATACAGACTCTCTGCTTAGCAGGTCCGTCTCGGCAAATGTGTCTTGATCTGCCTTCCTGTTCCTTCTATCCTCAACCTCCAGCCCCAAGGCATTTGGGATTGCCTCCTTCAAACTCGAACTTTTGGAGGAAAGTTGGCTTTCTGGCATGTTACTTTTTAATGGGACCTAACATAGGAGGCGATCTTGGATTCAGCCCAGTTCAGAGGAATCTGGCTGTTTGCTAGTGAGATCAGTACTCAGTGAGATTAGTACATCGCTAATTAGCATATGCCAAATGCCTTGAGTAGGTTGGGTGAAGTTCAAATGCAGCTTTGAGTCTGGACGAAATGTTAATACTAATTGCCCTTTAACTCAAATATTGGTGTCAGGCTTTAAATTCCCCTAAGCTCAAAAATCTTCCCCTAAATTGGTAACCAGAAATGGATGCTGGTTTCACTTTAAACCCAATAAACCATATGCTCCACGCCTCTGGCTTTGCTTCTCCCCTAGGAGCAGAACACCTTTCCCAGATGCGGCCTCTGCTCATGAGCATGGATTGTCAGCCCTGCCAGGAACAGTCAGACACACCTCAATCCCACCCCATTCAAAATGAAGCCAGGGTCTCACTCCTGGCGTTCCTGTCTGATCGTGAAGCTAGCCAGAAGCCCAGCATAATCCCTGACGTCTTTGTCTCCCGAGATCCAGTCATTCTGGTCTTCTCCTAAGGGTGGTTCAAATCCAGGCACAGAAGTCTTTCTCCCTGGACTTCAGCCAGATCCAAGTTGCCTGTTCTCCCTGAATCCCGCAGGAGACCCTCCCTGACCCACCTGCCTCCACGTTAGACTGATGCTATTTTCCACATGGAGTGAGAATAGTCTTTGCAAAATGTTTATCAAATTTATCTATTCTTGTTTAACACATTTAAAAAAGATTTTATATATTTGTTTATGTGAGAGAGACAGAGACAGTATGAAAGGGGGGAGGTCAGGTGGAGAAGCAGACTCCCCACTGAGCAGGGAGCCTGACTCAGAGCTCAATCCCAGAACTCCAGGATCATGACCAGAGCAGAAGGCAGACACTTAACCAATGAGCCACCCGAGGACCCTTCTTAAAACATAAAACATTTTAATGGCTATCCATTAAACTGTTCCTGGGCTAAGGAGAAAGACCCTTAGTGAAACCTCAATAAGTCTTCAGGGTAAGATACCGAACTCCACTTCTGGCAACATTCCCTAACATATACAAGTGGTGCATATCTCTCTCTACACACATACCCCCCAAAAACACAGAACCAGAATACACATGATATAGGATGTATAATGCATATAATTATGTAAGCATCATGTAAGCTTATATACACTCACATGGGTAATATATGATTACATAAATATACAATATTATTGTAAGTTAATGATATGTATGATATATGTTTAATGCAGAAATATATTTAATATATTATGCATAATAACCACTTATATCTATACCAAAAAGAAATATTAAGCATTGTTCATTATTAACCTAGTAATGCAAGTCTAAAGCATTATTAAAATCCATTATTTGCTTCTTGGCCAAACTATGGATTAAAAAGACTTGAGATATACTCTGGTTCTTCTGCTCCAATCAGTCTGAGAGGTGCGCTTGGCTCAGTTTTCTGGACTGAAACTAATTACTTAGTAAACTGGGATTTATGACAAGGCTGTGTCCCTTCAGAGAGAAGTCATCTGCTCTTCTCCGTGGTAACCATGAAGATCACACTTTCATTGAAGTAGAGTTCAGATAACATATAATTTACTATTTTATAAAAAGTGCTGGGAATATTGGACAGCTATATGTAGAAGAATGAAACTCGACCATTCTCTTACACCGTATACAAAGATAAACTCGAAATGGATAAAGGACCTCAACGTGAGGCAGGAATCCATCAGAATCCTACAGGAGAACATAGGCAGTAACCTCTTTGATATCAGCCACAGCAACTTCTTCCAAGATATGTCACCAAAGGCAAAGGAAACAAAAGCAAAAATTATTTACTATTTTAAAGTCTACAATTTACTGGGATTTAGTTCAGTCACAGTCTTGTGCAACAGTTACCTTTGTGTGGAACCAAAATAATTTTGCTGCCCCCAAAGGAGATCCCAAACTGTTAGGCAGTTACTCCCTTTTCCCTCTCCCCCATCTTCCCCTGGCAAGTATGGACTTGCTTCCTGTCTCTGTGGATTCACCAATTTTAACTATTTCCTATAAATAGAAACATATAATGTGTGACCCTTTGCATCCACCTTCTTGTGCTGGTCACGACATGTTTGCGAGCCATCCACACTGGAGCATGTATTTTACTGTTTCTTATGGCCAAATAGTAGTCTGTTGTGTGGATAGACCACATTTTTGTTTATCCGTGTCCTGAACATAGTAACTGTGGGAGCTCTTATTTTTACCTCATCCTGCTTATGCACCAGTCTCTCCAGGGCCATAGGGCATGTCCGAATTATTGCTTCTTAATTAAAAAAAAATCTGTTAATTGGAGTAAGTTAGTCACCTTCCTCTGTTCAGAGGTTAATAGAACCAGGGATCCACAAACACCGTCCTCACAGTATTCCCCACCCTTATCCCCACGTTTCTGTTCCCTCCTCCACAAAACACTCCTCTTAGTATGTTTGTGTGTGTCTCTAAAGATTCTGCAGCCAGGTAGAACGTGGAGGCTCTGAGCATGTGCTTTTCCTCCATGCGAGCAGTTCTGCGCCAGAAATCTCATTCTCTGCTTTCTCCTTTCCCTGTGTGCTCTGGGGCTACTTATGTTGCTGTCGGTCCTTTTTCCCACCTGGGGCTTTTCCTCTGCTGCAGGTTCCATAGCAAGCACCAACTGCATCTGTCTCATCAGTTCACCAACAATAGAAAGCAAGTTGTTTCTAATTCCCTGCCACAACACACCGAACCCCCTTCTGTGTCTCCCTATGGATGAATTTAAGAGTATCTCTCAGATAGAGGCCCAGGAATGAGATAACTGATCATGGGACACACACTTTGTGTCACTGAATGCTCCCTGGACTCCTTTCCAGAATGTTCTGTGATTTACACTCCCACAGAATGGCTCGAAAGGCTTTTTCCTCCCACCTTGGCCAACACATGTCATTATGACTCCCTTATTAGTCACTTTGATGGACGTGAAGTGTATCTCATTATTTTGACATACATTTCCTGGCTTGCTTGTGGATTGAGCATCTTTTCACTGAATGGATTTTTAGTGTTCTTCTCTGGAAATTGCCCATCCATGTCTTTTGTGGATTTTTAAAAATTGGGACCCCTTAGCTTTGTTGTTGCTGTCATCCTCATAGCTCATTTGTAAGAATTTTTGAATATAGGATGCCTGAGGGGCTCAGTCAGTGAAGCTCCTGCCTTCAGCTCAGGTCATGATCCCAGAGTCCTGGGATCAAGTCCCTCATTGGAGTCCCTGGTCAGTGGGAAGCCTGCTTCTCCCTCTTCTTCTGACCCTCCCCCTGCTTGTGCTCAAGCTCTCTCTTTCTCTCCGTCAGAAAAATAAATAAAATCTTAAAAAAAGAATTTTGGGATATGGTAGACTTTGATTTATTGTATTTTAGATATGTCTCAAAAATATAGAGGCTGTTTTAAGTATGTGGTACCCTGTGTGTTGAAGTCTCTCTTACTCTGTGGGTTTTTATTGTTGATTAGAAATTCTTAAATGTCTTGAATGTTTTTTTCTGTGTTTCTGATGTTTTTCCTATCCCTAGGTTAGTTTTATATTCTCTTCCTTCTTCTTTTGATCTTTAAACTATTTGCAGTCCAACTCTCTATCCAACAGCTGAATTAATAAATAAACATGGAAGAAGGAGAAAATCCCCCATACAGAAAAATTCCAACTAATGAATGCAGACAAAATGAGGGGAATAGAAAATCACCATTAGCACACACAGTGACATTGCTGCTGGCAATATCCATGGACAAATGCCAAATACTGATTAATTACTATGTTGGTTTTAACATATGTCCACAAATTATTTGATATTCCTCTTTCCAGGAGGTGAAGCTTGATTTCCCTTCTGCTGAGTGTGGGCTAGAATTAATGACTCATTTCTAATAAATAGTGAACGGAGAGGGAAAAATAGTAATTCCAGTGAGGAAACAGCTGGGCGCCAAAGTGTTGAAGGTTCATGTCACCAGTAATAAGTCATGTGACCGAGCTAATGGAAGGACTCAGGCTGATCAACCCTGTGGCATCCTTCCAAAAATCTATGCCTCCCCAGATCTTCCCAGAAACACCGTCTGATCATGGGAGGACCCTGGACACACCCAAACCCCAGGGCACTTTATGGAAAACTTGACCTGGGCTCTTCAAATCATTGGGACCAGCAAGGACAGACTGAGTCGCTGTCTCTTCGGAGAAGACCTGAGGAAACACAGCGACTACATACCATGTGGAATTGTGGGACACCAGGGGAAAAAGCAGTTAAATTCCAGTCAATTCTTCAGCTTGGATGATAATAATGTGTCAATGTTAATTTCTTAGAATTGGTAAATGTACAATGATTATGTTAGGTAATGTTACGGGGAAACTGGGTGAAGGCTCTATGGGAACTCCATGCTCTTTGCAACTTTTCTGCCAAACTAAATAAAAAGTAAAATTCATTTCAAAATAAAAATTTAAAAAAACCCACACTTTACATATGATATAATAAACTGGAGGGATTTTAATTTTTCATAACAATGTGGTGTGGAATATATATTTATGACTGACAAATTTGACTACATAATAATCTTTCAATAAAAACTAGGCAAAAAAATACTCTAATTAAACCTAACAGTTAGGGACGCCTGGGTGGCTCAGTTGGTTAAGCGGCTGCCTTCGGCTCAGGTCATGATCCCGGCGTCCTGGGATTGAGTCCCATATCGGGCTCCTTGCTCGGTGGGGAGCCTGCTTCTCCCTCTGCCTCTGCCTGCCACTCTGTCTGCCTGTGCTCGCTTGTGCGCTCTCTCTCTCTCTCTCTCTGACAAATAAATAAATTTAAAAAAAAAAACAACTAACAGTTAAAGAACAAAGTGGGGGTCCTACAAGACCACACATAGAAAGGGATCTTGGATGCAGAGCACCCTGGACACAAGGCAAACCCACAGGAAAAGAGGCACTTCCAGCGACCTTGAAAGAATTTTACTTCAAAGACGCTGTAAGTGTATCTCTGCTTTACACTGTCCCTGGGCACTGCGCAGGGTGCAGATCTCCAATGTATGAGGATGTTTTTCAGGTGACATCTGGTCACAACACCTGTGTGCTATTTCCTCACTAATCCATTCCTTAAAAATCTGAGTTAAATCCATTTCTTTGGTGCTCGGGCAGCCTCTGCCCACATTCTTTGATTCAAAGCCTCCTGCTCTAACTTATTCACTCATGTCCTTATTGTGAGTCTCTTCAGTCCATCTAAAGCATTGCTTGACAAGTAAACAAACAACCTTTTGCCCTATAACATAGCTTGATCAACTCCCTGCCCTGGTCCAAGCCTTGGACCGCTCCCTGATGCAGACAAGGCCACTTCAATGCTGGCCTCTGGGGTCCAGCCTGGTTTGCAAGGTCACCTAAGGGACCCGCAGTGGGGACGAAAGGGGCCCACTTATCTCAGACTTGTATGCAATTGTTAAATACTCTTGATCTCTGCTTTTTAATTCCTAAACAAAAGTTTGAAAGAATTTTCCAAGGAGACCATGTCCAAAGAATTTAAGATTCCCCTGGCTAAGTCCACTCATTAATCCCATTAAAAGTGGTCTGTTAAGTAGGACTTCAGACAGTTACAAGTGTGGGTGCCTGAGGGCAAGCGAGGGCCCCAGCAGAAGCCCATGAGATGTGGCATGAATGTGAGCTTGAGGAACAGACAAGCACAGGAAGGCGTCCTAGGAACCTGGTGTCAGCGGATGCATGAAGTCAGAAGAGCTAGCAAAGACCTGGAACATGGAAGTTCTTCTACAATATTGTATACCTTCCCGGTGTGCTGGGAGTGTTAGAGAAGGAGAGTCACCAAAATAGGGACAGGGCAAAAAGTCCAGTGAAAGGCAGGGAATCATGTGACCCCATTTAGGTAGGGAGTGACACAACTGCTTATGCATATCAACAGCCAACGCTGTGACCACACACAGAACGGGTTCTCCCACCTCCATCCTCCATCCCCTCTTGCTTCTCCACATTTCCCCTCAGTCAGTGATTTTCAGATTGACTCCCACAGACACTGGGGGTCTCTATGGTTTTCATCGGGGGTGGGCTGGCATGGAGGTGATGGATGAAGGCTCGAGCAGAACCCTGACATTTCACGAGTGAGTCCATCAGAGAAATGCCCCATTCATCTCTTGCTGACTTGAGCTTTGTGAAGGGCTGCTTCCCAAAAGCAGAGACAGAATCTCCTGCCCAGGCTGGCCCCATTTCCATTCTCTCATTACACAGATGTGTGCTGATCCCGAGGATGAAAACTACATATCCCACTGTAGAGAAAGTTTCCCGATTCTTCTCTGGAATGGACGTCATTTAGGGACGAGACAAAGGTGCAAACCTGGAAGCAGGAGGTGAATGGAATGATTCCAGGGGATCTTCCACAAATTTATGAGCGGACAGCTTAGTGCTGGGTTCATGCTGAGGTGCTTTCCTTCCTGCACAAGTAGAATTTGTGGAGGGATGGAATTCTCCTGAATGGAAGGTAAGGACCTCATTTTCTCAAGGAGTCAGAATGATTATGTTATTCATTTAGGAGCGAGCTAAGGTCCTTGGCTAAAGCTGGTGGTTTACCACACCTCTTGGCTGATGTACCCCATTAACAGGTATCCATGAAGAGTGAGCTTTAGTTAACAGCACCCATTTTGGTGTGAACTCCGTGGGTTTTGTCCAAGGTGCACAGTCACATACCCACCAGCAAAACCATGTCCTTCATCGCAAAACTCCCATCGTGCTTTGCTTCTGTCACGGAACCCTCTGGGCGCTGGCAAGCCCTGACAGTAATGGATCTGTGCTCCATCCCTCTGCTTCCCCTTTCCAGGATTTTACAGATGGACTCAGAGACCAGAGAGCATTTCGGGCCGGGCTTCTTCACAGTGAAATGCATTGCATTTCATCCACATTTTTGCCTGGGTCAGGTGTTCCTGCTGTTGATGGGTCGTGTTCCATTGTATGGATGTAGCACGGTTTGTGAATTCACTCCCCTGCTAAAGGACTTCTGGATGGCATTCACTGTTTCAGGACTAGGACAGAAGCTGGATTTATAACGCTGGATGCTGCTAACCTTTATTAACTCACAAAGTGAGACCAGTAAAAGAGTTCATGTATCCCCGTGCACCCCACAGAGGAGAGGTGGGAAAATCACTCCCTGATCATGCAGTGGGAGCCATAGCAAAATGTGGGGGTTGAATTCTCCTTCGTGAAGGGAAGAAAAGTGCTCAGAGCATAGAGACACAGAAAATTCAGACCTAGAGGTGATTGAATCAGTTGGGCTCTGCCATGCTTCTCCCTTCTGGACCACCTGCCATTAAAAAAAAAAAAATGTTCCTCGACTCCTCAGGTTATCACAAGCTGTCTCACAAGTTAGCTCTGGTTATATTTTCTTGAGTCAAGTGTAGATACAGGGTAATGAGATATGCAATGTTGAAGAAGTGACATAGGTAAAAAAGCAATAATGTAAGACAAGAGAGGATGATTGCATATAGGACCTTGAACTGGGAAAGCGATCAAAGTTCTCAACTCATTTATTCTGGGGTAATTTAATGAAGGCATGAGACGTCTTTGGATGAAAAGTTCTAGTGAGCCGAGATACTGCAAATTAAATATAAAGTGGAAGTGCTAGCACATTTCTCCACAGGATACTCTACATTAAATGAATAAATCCTAAGATTGGATGTTCAATTTTGAAAATGAAAAAGACTGTTTCTTGCCTAAACTAGACATTCGGTCTGGTTCCACATCCTGGGTGTGGCATCCACTCCCTGGAATCTGTGACCCAAATGACATCTCTTCCTCCTCCAGTGCTTCTGGCTGACACTGCTGGCCCAGCCTCCTTCTTCCCTGCATTTGATCCCCAGGCCACATTTGCCCTCTCTCCTCTGGTGATCCTGCCTTTTGTCTCTTACACATATCCCACCGCACCTTGGTCCTTACCAAACTGCACCAGATATGTGAGCCACGGTTCTGCCATGTCTCCTTTCAATCTGAAAACCTCTCCTGTCTCCCTATTACCTAGACGATGAAGTTGAATGTCTCTTGGCCCTTGGCTATACAGACAACACAGTGACTGGCTGTCTGAAATTGTTCTGTAATACCAGATTGCTTCTTGATAATCTCAAGCAGGAGCACGTTCTGCATTCCAGGCTTGGCCGCCTTGTCCTCGCCTGTTCCCCTGGTGGCCGGATCTCCTCTCCCTGCCTGTCCTCATTCTCCACGAGGACCCCTTATGATTCTCAGCACACATGCCTCATCGTTGCCTGGACGGGAGGGCTTGTAAGACCTGGAAGAGCACAAGACGATCAATGTGTTTGAAATAAAGCACAGACTAAGCAGTGTTCAGAGACCAGTTGTCCCAGCAGCTGGCGGGCTGGTGTCCTCCCCCGCCATCCCAATCAGATGACCGGGCCACTGTGGACGGGCTGCCCGGCTGCCATGCTCCATCTGGAATTCAACCACCCCAGGAGATCCCTTCCCAGCTGTCAGAGCATCTTCCCCAAGCTGTTTCCACTAACAATGCCTTGGACACCAAAGGTCATGGGCCTTTTGTACACCAGGGGCCCAGGCTCTGACACCAGCTGGGTGTGGAATAATTCAGATCCATTCTGAAGTAAAGTAACCCCGAGCTGGGACATACCCCCCCAGTCACACAACACTGCCCCCACTTCAGAAACCAGTCGCAAGTCCTGGGCCACTTGCACTTCTGCTGGACCAGCTCCTGCCTAAGCATTCCAGGACCTGCTCCTTGGGTTTGAGAATTTGCTAGAATGGCTGGCAGAACTCAGGAAAGGCCTCCGCTCACTACTGTCAGTTTATTATAAAGGCTCCAACTCCAGGACAGCCAGGTGGATGAGAGGCACGGGGTGAGCCATGTGGAGAGGGACAGGGCACTGCCACACTCTCTTGGGGGACACCAACTTCCAGCACCTCCATGCCTTCACCAACCCAGGTCTTTTCAGAATTTTCAGGGAGGTTTCATTACATAGGCACAGTTGATTAATTTGTTGGTCGTGGGTAATTGACTCAACCTCTAGCCCTTCTCCTCTCCCAGGAAGTAAGGAAGGGGGACAGAAAATTCCAGCCATCTAATCCCATGGGTGGTCTCCTGGCTGTCAGCCTCCATCATGGAGCCAACAGTCATGTCACTGGAAAGCAGAAACTACTCTCATTACTCTGATGATTCCAAGTGTCTTCTGAGCTCTGTGCCAGGACACAGGGACAAAGGCCAAATACATGTTCCCATGTTCTCACAGTTCCTCGGCTCAAACCCTCCCATGGTGCCCCATCCACTCAGAGTAAAGGCCAGAGTTGCCCAGTGGCCTGCAAGGTCTAGCATGACCTAGCCCCGCTCAGATCTCGTCTCCTGCCATCTTCCCCAGTCTCATTCTTCAGCCAATGCCAGCTGCTGCTCCTCACACATAGCTGATATGCCCTGCCTTTGGGCCTTTGAACCTGCTCTCCCTTTTCCTGGAGCAGTTTTCCCAGATGTGTGAGCGGATGCCTCCCTTACCACCCAGGACCTCAGCTCAAGCATCCCCTTGTCAAGGGGGCTTCCTTGGCAGGAGATAGAAGCCTTCTCCTGGGCACTCTCTCCTCTATGTTTCTCCCCGCTGCTCACCACTTCTGACACTCTGAGTTCCCTTGCTATCCATTGCCTGTCTCACCTCTGCTCCCAGCACTGGAAGTCTGGAGAAGCCCCCTCTGCTGGGCTCTGGGTCTCCAATATTTTTGCATGTAGTGGTTCTTTCCCCTTCTGTTGGCCAGAGAGGGAACCCCCTCCCGCATTGTCTGGGTGGTGTCTGTGAGCGTCTGTGCTGCAAAGAAGGCAGGGAGGGAAGGAGTGAGGCTGCCTGGGCTCAGCCCACCATGACCAAGTGTAAGTCAGCTGATACCCAGAGATGTGGGGTGGGCCTGAGAGAGGAACCCCAGGTTGTCTGACTCCTAGTCCCATCCAGTGGATTCCACTGTAGCCAAGGTACCAGCGTCGGCCAACTACAGGACTGAAACTTGGACCCCATCTTCGGATTCCAGATCCTACCTGGTAGGTTTTCCTGAGTCAATATTCATGTCCTGACCTGAGTGCATCTTACTTGTCGGTGGGAAGAGACTGCCGGTGGTGGAACCACCCCATCACCTGCCCCGTGTAGGGGCCAGGCCCGCAGGTGGTTCTGGTCCAGGAACAGCGGATGGAGGGGGTGCTGCTGTCACACAGAGAGCACAGAGGGTAAGGGTACTAGTACGTGGGGACACAGCTCGCCATCTGCACACTTGCTGCGGTGGAAACTCAACTCGGTTCACTCGCGCCCTGCAGCTGGCTCGCTGGTTCCAACCAGGAACCATTCCAGCAGCTCGCACGTGGCCTCCCACCTGCCGTGGGTTCAAGTAATGAACAGGAGAGACTTCGTGCTCCCCTTTGCCCAAGCTTTACGATCTTTCTTGCAGTAAATGCAAAGAATCCCAATTTTTTAATACCTCAAAGCATAAGAATAGGTCATTATGGAATAAACAGCAAGATATTGGTATTATTGATTCCAATTTCTGTTATTTATGATGCTTGCTTTTCAGTTGAGCAGTGGTTTATCAACCGATGTCTATGATCCATGAAGCACATGAACTATTTCTGACATTAATAGAGATGGTCAGAGCAGTGAGCATCTCATGTTTTGCTGTTAACACCCTGCTGTCTCCCCCTCAAATAATCTGATTTTTAATTGTCCATCACTTTATAAACAGAATGTCTGTCATCTTTCAAATCCATCTACAAGTGGCTAGTAATCACTTTCTCCACCAAATAGGATTCTTAACAGCCCCTGGTCAGTGGTCCTTGGAGTGATTACTCTAAGAGTGATCAATATTGATATATCAGTGGACAAATCAATCAATAAATGAATTCTAAAGGGGACGGGTTCACCCAAAATTGACTTCTGACTTATGCACCATGTATTATTTTCTTTTTACTTCAGTGTGTGTGTGTGACTTGGGATCTTTTCTTCATTTAATCTGCCCGTATGATTCTAACTAATTAATCAAATATTAAACTTTCTAAGCCATTATATGCCATGCACTGAATACATCTTCCCTGCAAATTAGGAATGCAAATGTAACAAGCCAGATAAATTAAGGAGTTGTCACTCACATAAAATCATTTGTCTCTTTTGCTACAAAAGAAAGCAATCCTGCTTTGGGGCCTGGGAGGCTCAGTGGGTTAAGCGTCCGACTCTGCTTTCAGCTCAGGTCATGACCTCAGGGTGGTGAGGTTGAGCCCCGTGTTGGGCTCTGTGCTCAGTGTGGCATCTGCTTGAGATTCTCTCTCTCCCTCTCCCTCTGCCCCACCCTCACTTGCTCGCTCTCCTTCTATCTCAAATAAAGCATGAATTCCATGGAGCACTGGGTGTGGTGTAAAACTATGAATTCTGTTACGCTGAAAATAAATGAAATTAAAAAAATTTATTAAAAAAAAGCAAAAATAAATAAATAAATAAAGATTTAAAAAAAAAATTTTGCTTTCTTCACACCTCATTGGAAAATACTAATAACTTAATAATTTATAACCAGTAACATCTCAGACCAAAAACCTGAGATGAAGCCAATGTGGGCAGACTGGTGAAATGATGTCTCTGTGCCTGGGATGGAGGGTCTGTCATTTGAGAAAAAATATCAGAGGCCAATAAAGAGAAACAAACAAAAAGGCACGTGGACATTAAAAGAAAAAAAAGGAGGACTTAGGGGTAATTTGTGCTTTTGAAGAATTGGTTGCTACAAACTATGGAGAAATGTGAATACCCTTACTTATCTATTTATTTTAATAATAGCACAGGCTCAGGGTTTCGTCCCAGAAACAAAGCCTCAGGGGGTGGTCTGGGGGGAAACTTCTACACTCCTGCCCAATCCTGTAGGCACAGAACCGTCCCTTTACAACAAAGGCATGCACCACAGAGACTGTATTGGGAATGGCACTGGGGGGTCGTGGGAGCCACAAAGGCCAGCTGAAATGCCCTTCCTAACAGGGGATGGCCATTCCAGGCACCCCAAGAGCCAGCTCTTTTCCTCTCCTGGGCATGTCTGCCAGCTTTGGGCACTGGCTGGGGAACAGGGGTTGGACAAGGCCAACAACTACCTCTGGAGACAATAGAAACCAGCAGAGCTCTGGCATTCACCCAGAGTCAGACCACAGGAGCCTTCCAGAATGTGAGACATGGGGTGGTTTTTCTCAGAAGACATCTGCTGAATTTTTTGTGGAAGGAGCCGGCAATGCCAAGGCTTCTGAAAAGCAGAGTAAGATCTCCTGTAGCCTCAGGGTCTTCAGGAAAGAAAGACCTATGGCAGTATGTGCATGAGATGAGAACTCTACAGGGAGGAATGAGTAGACACTGAGGGTCTACACTTGCCCCTGGCCTGAGGGTTTCTGCTGGATTTGGTGGGAGATCTCTGCTAGGGGCATTAGCATGAGATTAGAGTAACAATTTAGAGATGTGGGGGGTGGGCTGTGCCTGAAGCACACAGTGGTTTCTTCACTGAAGACATTTGTGAGATTTTGAAGCTGTTGTCTGTTTGGCTCAAAGGAAGCTAAAAAAAGTAAGTGGATCTTCTCAACCCAACCAGATCCACCATGGATTCTCAACTTAAAGGACTAGAGGGGAACTGAAGGTACACTGAATCTCACTAAAATTTACCCAAACTGCCACCCAATTCTGATCGAGTTAACTCTGACTGGTGTAAGGCTAAATATCCACCTGAAGACAGAAAAATAAATAAATAAATAAATAAATAAATAAATAAATAAATAAATATAAGATGTTCCCTGGTGCATAAGGGAAGGATAACTCTGTCCTCCTAATGTCTCTGTATCATTTTGTTTAGGAAATTTGAAGTTGTAAGTGCTCCATCTGCCTCTACAAGATGTGCAAAAGCCATATCAGACTCTTGGCATCCTGAGAATGTCTTTCTCGAAAATCTTGGAGGTATCTCTTCAAAATACAAACACCAAAGAGTATGACACCCCATCTTTCTGTTTCAAGGGGTTCAAGTTTCAACCCTTAGCTCCAAGTGGTAACTTCCTATTTGTGAAAAAGACACCACAAGTTCTAATTTTCTTTTTGATAGTTAGGACAATGTACAAGGATGCAATGGACTGAGTGTCCGTGGCTGTGGGAAAGGGTGGGATTCTACTCTGCCTTTGCAGCATCTTTAGTTGATTGTATAATGGTTGTGCAATGTTTAATACTTATTCAATAACAAAACTGTTCTCTTGCTTTTTAAAAAAAATGTGGAGTGCTTGCTTCAGCAGCACATATACTAAAAAAAAAAAAAAAAAAAGTGGAAATGTTTTCTGGGTTGGCAGCAGACTTTATTTTTGTGTTTTCCCAAAACTCGATGTGGGGAATCAGCCCCACACATCCTCTGACATAGAAGAACCCTTCCAATAGTGGGGAACATCACTGGGTCCTCTAAGGACGTACCTGGCACACTCTCAGAGTGCAGCCACACAAAGAGGCAAGATGACAGAGCTGGTAACCAAGAGAGACAAGGGATGATAGGAATAGAATCACAGATGAGCTAGCTATTAGCAGTGGCAGACAAGGGCTTTTAAATAACTGATTGATGTATTCAAGAGACAGATGGAACAGATGGAAAATGGAGGGTTGTATCAGAGGATTGGAATGTATGAAAATCAAATAAGCATTCTAGATACAGTATCTTAAATTATGATATCAGTAGATGAATGTAAGAGCAGATTGGACAGGATTGTTGCACCTGAAGACAAATCAATAGAAAATATCCAAAATAAGTCAGAAAGAAAATAAGCATGGGGGAAAATAAAACATAAGAGACATGTAGAACATGCTCAAAATTTCTACGGGATGTGTAATTGGAGTCTCAACAGGAGAGAAGAAACAGAATAAAGCAGAAGCAAAACTCACAGTGTTTAAAGAAATCCTGGCCAAGGACTTTCCAGAACTGATGAAAAAAATATTAGCCCAGAGGTATTTGGTGAGCCAAAACCAAAACAACAAAACAAGACAAAACAGCAGACCCTGGACATTTTTAGTAAAACTGTTAAAAATCAATGACAAAGTGAGGCACCTGGCTGGCTCAGTCAGAAGACCATGCAACTCTTGATTTCAGAGTTGCGAGTTCAAGCTCTACACTGGATATAGAGTTTACTCAACAAATAAACTTAATAAAAAAACAGTGAAAAAAAAAGGAAATCTTTAAGGCAGCTAAAAAAGAGCCAGAACACTGAAATATCCCTTTCCTTCCTAACTACTTCATCAAACCATTTAAAATATAAATACAAATGGAACCACCACATTGAAGAACTCTTACTACTGTATTTGGAGATTATAAATACATGCTTGTAGAAGACTGCTCCTGATGAGTAAGGCTTGTTATTACATTTGTGAGTGTATTTTACTCCTATGAATATGGTTCTGAAAGCAGGAACTTTTTTTTTTTAATTTTTATTTTTTATAAACAATTTTTTATCCCCAGGGGTACATGTCTCTGAATCGCCAGGTTTACACACTTCACAGCACTAACCATAGTACATACCCTCCCCAATGTCCATTACCCCACCCACCTTTCCCGACCCCCTCCCCCCAGCAACCCTCAGTTTGTTGGTGAGATTAAGAGTCACTTATGGTTTGTCTCCCTCCCAATCCCATCTTGTTTCTTTTCTTCTTTTTCTGCCCCCCCAGTCCCCTATGTTGCCTCTCCACTTCCTCATATCAGGGATATCATATGATAGTTGTCTTTCTCTGATTGACTTATTTCACTAAGCATGATACCCTCTAGTTCCATCCACGTCGTTGCGAATGGCAAGATTTCATTTCTTTTGATGGCTGCATAGT